>OY856411.1:182571938-182784438 GCA_963693085.1 Alisma plantago-aquatica
TATCTAGTCAAATAGATGTTGTCATGGTAGGACTCATTATCCATGCCTTATGGTTTATCTGCTACCCTAAGATAACTCACATAAGTCCAATACTATCATCTCTACCCTCCAAGTTCTGATCAACCTTCTTGGGGCATGAGTGATGTAAAAGTGAATAGGGAATGGTGATTCTCTTCTATTACCCTCTGTTATATGAGCATATAGTGTCTCTACATTTTTTATGACACCCTGGTACAAGCTTGGGGCATTTCAGAACATGTATCATTATAGCATAATATTTCATTTCTCATCTCATAACTCAACTCATACCATTCTACTCACATGTATAGATTGAAGTCTCCAACCCAAATCCTTATATCTCAACATAGACAAAAGAATTGGGGTCTCACTCCCATCTCAATTGGGCTTACCAAAATCATCCAAAGATTGACATGGCTTGATCCACTACATGTCCTATTCATTTTTTTTTCAATGCATACATACCCATTTTTTCACACGAGCACAAACATAGAGGGGGGATGATGTATTATAGTTTCTCTTTATTATTAAGTTGTTACTCGTCTTAAGATTTCATTCATCATATTTCACTTGTATTTATGATGTATTAGGGTTTTCCTTTATGGTGTGACCGACATAATAAAATAACAAGATAGAGGGGGGATTATGTATTAGGGTTTCTCTTTATGATGTGACCAACATAATAAAATAGCTATACTTTATACATAAGCAACATCACATAAGAGTAACTAAAAGGCTAAAACCTTATAATTTGGCAACTTAGCCTTTCACAAAGAGAACGTACGCCTCATATTGCCTTAATACGTGTCATTGTTGTCACATAATATATTATCCTTCTCTAACAAGGTTATTAGAGTATTAATTCATCCTTTATATCAAAGACCTAAGGCTCTGTACTTGCCATACATGGCTGAAATAACACAATCTCAGCCTTTTCACATAGTAATAAGGCGTCATAAACAAATCAAGCCAAGAATCCTTCAGATTCATCATTTACTCATGTATTTAATTCAATAACATCACATGCATGTGATAAGAACATAAAATATCAAGATATTAAGGCTTTCCATATCCTGAATAGCAAGAACAAGCTATACATCTGATTCCTCGAGAGAGGGTAAAGTTTAGCTTGTCATTATTTTGGTATCATTTTTAGTGTAATCTGAAAGCTAGTATAATAAATCGTAACATCTTATCTCAATAAATGTATCTACTCAACTCAAATATGTGAGAAAATGGTAGGAAGTTTGCAAATTTTGCAAGAAATAGAGAGAAACCTGTCTAAAATCCTATCTTGATGCATGGTGAAAAATAACTTCAAATGAACTATTGTGTCATGGAAAATGAGATTGAGGAAACTCAGAATGAATAACAAGGATAAGAAGTTTGTTAATGCATCAAGGATGAGCTAAATAGAGAGATGGTGAGGAAAAGCAACAAGAAGATTTTAAGAAATACAATAAAATGATCATAGATCCTTGACGTAGAAGTAAAACTTGAATGTTTTATTCAAGGAATTCATAGGAAAGTCCAAGATTAGTCTTTGAACACCTCTATTCACCCAAAATCTCCATATCAGGCCTACCATGGTAAGAAAAAATAACCATGCCATGAGAAAGGATGAAATAGAGAGATGAGGGCAATATATATAACTATCTTTTAAAAGCACCAACTTTGTTAGACTCGCACAAACTTGGCATTAGTTCATAGCATGATGGGATCACATCAGTTAGAATAGAATATACATGACAACTAATTCGGTCAATGATATAGGAGTGCCAACTCAGCTAGATTCACACTAACTCAGCCCAAGCTCATTGACCAAAACTTCCACCAACATTCAACTCACCAAAAGCTAGAAAGATTCAAAATCACAAATGAGGTCATGCAACTTGCTTGGATTGGAATGAATTTTGTCCCAGTTCATGCCCAAGTGAACTCTTCCTGAGTTAGTAAATTATGGTTGAGTTCATAACTCCCTCAACTTGGCCCTAGTTGACCTAAATTAACCCAATTCATCTAACTCGGACCAAGTTATGGTGAACTCTACATGAGTGCACAACATTGTCTTTCACATATCTCAAATCTCCAAATTGGCCAAGTTAAATGAAACTTGGTGTGGTTCACTCATTCAACATCAACAAATTATATTCAATTTTGTAAACTTAGAGGTTCACAAGAATCTCGATTCAACTTTAGTACACTTAATGATATCTTTACATGTCCATGCATCCTTTTATTAATTACCTAAAAGATGAGGGTTTCCCATTATTCAGTGTACTCACATCATCTTAACCATGTAAATTGGAATTAACCTTTCACTTCTGTTTGATCATTAGATTTGGTTGGATTAACTCTGGTAAGATGAGACTAGGCTAGCCAAGAAATATAACTAATTTTGTGTTTATGGTTAACTTGGGGTCATTGTAGTTGGTCATGTTGTTGAATAAAGGGCATGTGTTGCATCTGTTAGGGTAAGTGAGGAAACATGTTAAGGTGGAAGAAAATAGTTGGTTGGTTAGTGACAAGATATTTGGTATGGTGTTCCGTTTTAAAAAAATTGATAATGCCTCATAAAGATATATAACAATCATCTATATATTTTTGAGTTAGGATACAACATGTAGATTAGTGAATGGTACAGGATCGAGGATGTATGATTGCATTATCATGGCCTTTTATCATATTTTTCTATGGCATTGTTTGTTTTTGGTTGTATTTATTTTGGGAAGTTAACAGATGATTTTTCCTTACAAAAACTTTTTTAGGAAGTTGGAAATGGTGAACCCAACTATACTCATTTACTGTAAAATTTCCAAAGCAAAGAATACAAATATTTGGCTTTATGATATTACAAATATTCCTAACTAG
The DNA here is from genome assembly GCA_963693085.1 of Alisma plantago-aquatica. Lineage (NCBI taxonomy): Eukaryota > Viridiplantae > Streptophyta > Magnoliopsida > Alismatales > Alismataceae > Alisma > Alisma plantago-aquatica. Next base: position 182,574,828 of record OY856411.1, read on the forward strand.
AATCAACATATAAAGTAAATTGGTTATCAGAAAAAATTGCAAAATAGGTGTTTTTGTCACAATCGATGTCGTAATTGACACCTTAAGCAATTTGAAACAAGACATACATGACATCTAGATGAGATGACACCTTCATCTTCCAATCCATTTTCTCATTTGGGAAATACTTGATAAATTCTTCGTCTTCCCATCCCTTTCCCTTTAGAGTAGAGTATGAATATATATGTCATTAATATTCCATAACTGTCATTGTTTTTATTATGGAATCCATGCTATTTTTTTATTCAAAATTGTACTTGAGGCTTCATTAGTAGGTCATAAGATCATTTAAATAGTGTTTGGAGGCATTTTCAACCTCGCATATTGCAATATGTTACTTTTTTCTATTCAAACATGTCTTTTCCATGTGTGATCTAACTTCTAGGAATTTTAGAAGTTCATTTTTTGTATTCTTGATTTTTCTATTTCTACACAAGGCACATTTATGCATGTCTATGTGAAACATCATATGAATTATCCATGGTTTATGCAAATCTTATTGTCATTTAAATGGGGACATTTTATTTGACCAGTCAATTAATATGATTTTTCAATCAAAATTTTGATCCCCTCTTTCTTCAAAAAGAGGTGACACTCGTGAGCATAGAAAAATTGACGTGACACATGCACTCCTCAATTTTCCAATTTAATTTAAGTGAGACTCACGCTGGGACTTATAGGTCACACATACATTTGATGTATGCATGTACTGAGAATTTGTACAGTTAATTATATCACCTCAGTTGTACCTCACTTTTCAGTGTCCCCCAATTAAGAAAGGACCTTAAAGTCGAGAGTCATTACCTAAATTCCCAAGGATCTAGATTCAAAACATATTAAATAATAGAAAATAATTTCCATTAGTTTACAAATATTGTTTACACGATGTATAATAATGTTCCTCGAAGGAGTTACATGAATTTCCAACATGGGATTAATGCATATGAGAATAAGTATCTAACTAATCCTCTTGTACTTAGTTTTAATGTTTTCAATTAATTTCATCTACTTCACCATGTCTTGATATCTTCATATATTGCATTTACCTAAAATGCCAGTAGTCAAAACACGGATCAGTATAGTGTTATACTATGTATGTGGGGTGCATACAGAAGTGTGCAAGTAATATAACAACATATAATCAATCAATTCCTTGCAAAAAAGAAATGGCATTTTCATTACATATTCTATCCCATACTTGATATGGTATCTTGGGCGTAATCATTGTCCCTCCTAGGGCTCATGTGCATCACCCCTTGATACATGTCATCCTAGGGTTCAAATATCATATCTTAATTTGGGTGATGCTCATAGTGGAATTATAATTGAACAAAACATAAATAAACATCCAATAATGTATTCCGTCAATCCTAGAGAAACCCTCAGCAAACATTGGCAGTCGATAATGCAAGTATTCATATTTGTAACCACGTATCTCAATATATAAACCATGCATACCATGCAATCATACTTCAAGTACTTTAAGCATATCATCCAATTAAGCAAGGAAACATGATTCCATGCAATCAACATTTAATATGTATGTATGTATGTATGTATGTATATCCTAAAGTGTCATCGTCATATTATTCAGATTAAACCCTACTCAGGTCCTAATCTAGGGTTTAGGGTTGTCTCAAGTTTGTATAAGGAATAAGGGTAAAGAACTAATTCCAATGGACCATGATTCATTAGATTTATAAACCTACATTACACATTAGGTGAAACCATGATTATCAGATCTATTATATCATCTTGTTATGAACACCCAGATTCAATTATGTGCATTATATAATAAAGCAAGTTATGATCTTTAGTTTCAAAAACCTAATTATACATGTATGTTATTATTAACTAGGAAAGCCTAGGAACTCATCATCATTATCATCAACCTCTTCAATTCCCATAATATTTAGCAATATTAGTTTAAATAACAACATAAATGTTTTCAATATATTCAACATTTTAATATTTAGATTTAGGGTTTCCTTATATTAGTCACTTATTAATCATGTATCCAAAATAATTTTGAAACCAGAAGCCTAATTAGAGTTTCAAAGTATTTTATTTGTGATCTAGTCCTTTTTTGATCAATTTGATATATAATATCATTATTTTTTGAGTTACCAATAATTAACTACATTATTCACAAGATAAACATTTGTGAACCAATTAGAGGACACCACATCGGAACTACACATCATCCACTTATGGCCATGTGGATGGTCCCATCCAATGTCTTGCGGCCACTTTGACATCAGCCCAGTGTGTCTGAGGCAGAAAAAAGGATGAAAAGACAGATTGGCCCTTACCTACAAGCATCACGACCCGGGGTAGAGATGTAAAAACATCATTCCTCATCTTCAACCTCGCTTTGATATCATTTGTAACACCTGGGACCAGTGTCCAAGGCTCTAGTAGAGTTTTAGGAAATACAACTGGCCTCACAGACCACCACTGGTTACCCATTCTGATACTACTCTATGTTGAGCACACTTAACCACAAAGTCCTTTATTGATGGACTCCCTGAAAAGGAGGTGCACCTTGGTGATATGGGTAGTCCAATCATTCCTTTTAAGATCATTTTATTTGAGTCATCAAATCGTGGGATGTTACATCATTTGTGCCAATAGTATACCTACTAATTACATGACAACTAAACATATTACCTTGTAATCTCCTACCAAATTTAACTTGATTTGGGTCGAGTGCATGCTTGGAATGCAATTAAATTGAGCATGCAATATCAAATGTAATAAATGACACATCATTTCTCAACATAGGATTAGGAGTATTTGGATGCGGTATTTATACACTCTCATTAAAAGAAAACTACTAATGAATAAATATATTTTGTTAGACCAGATATTTAGTGTTGGTCATTGCATTTGTGTATATGTGTAACAAACCAAAATCTTCCTATAATGTAGAAACCATATGTTAATCGGCTTATTTTTAAAACAACCAAATGATGTATGAAGTATACCCTAATATACATCATTCTACATTAGTGAACCTATTATAGAACCTATCACAAGCCTATAATGAGTACTCATTTGCTAATCAAAAGTTAACTCATGTGAACCTCGTCTTATATGGGGCCAATAGATCTTGAAGTAATGATGAGTTTGATACATAAAACCCAAGCTTAGTCATATTGATGAATATTAATCTTGAGTTAGACCTAATCTCTAGTTTTAAGTGACTCACCCTAAGATGTATGTTTAGGGAGTTATATTGAAAATAGGTATGAATTTAGGTGTTGAAATGTTTTTTCTTAGATAAATACATGTCTTGATGAACTTAGTATCCATATATGAGTTGATATTTAGATATACGTCCTAATAGTGTATAGTATAGTGATATGCATATTCATCTCATTTTAGCTGCATATTTTGGAGTATTCATTCTTTCAAATGCTTATTCCCCAATTTCACATAGATTATCTCAATTCTCTTTTATTCTTGTTTTTAAATTTTAAGTGAAATTCTCACTCTTATTGAAGAAGCAAACACCCAAGATAATCCAAGGCTGTTCTTATGATGCCTAGGCCAATTCCCCCATATCAGGGCCAAATTTGATGGAGTTTTTTGCATTGGAATTCCTAGTTGGGTGACTAGATCTCCTAGTCATTGGATAAGGCTAAGTTAGTATAACAGAGCATCATGCATCAAATGAGTTGCCTGACTCAGTTCACGAGCCAACCAACTTGTTATCAACTATATGCTCACAATAAGATTAGAAACAATGTCATCCCATGAATTTCTTTACTTATTTGTGAGGCGCTTGATTGGCCAGCAAGAGTAATTCCCCAAGAAAAGACCATTCAAGTTGGAAAAACTAGTAGACCCACCTAGAAATATTCAGAGGCGCCTAGCAACAACTTGGTCGCCTTTTTCTCTCTCTGAGTCACTCAACTAGGATATTCATTAGGCAGACTAGAGATAGTGATGCACCAATGAGCCATACGGCCTATCATAACAATCAAAGAATAAGTGACCATTTTCTTGACTAGTACGACCCAATGAGATGCAAATAGAGGAACATCAGACCATTGATCAAGTGATTCTATGGGCCCTATGGTAGTCCTATATATAGAATTTTGGCATGATGGATAAGGTTTTAACGCCCTAGTCCCATATTAGAAATTTCCTAAAGAAAAAGAACAAATCAAAAGTGAAGATTAGAGTTCTCCTCATGGAGTCCCTCGCTAGACTGACGTGTTGTCAGAGGTGTTGACCTGCTCACTAGATATTATAGTTGCACCCATCCATGCTTCTTGTGATTTGAGTTCTCCTCTCTCTCACCATTATTGTCTTACTCTTATTCTATGACTGAATACTCACCCTCACTGGGCATTGGGATTAACCCCATCTCCCATACACTATATTGAATAATATTAATTTTCATTGTTATGAATATATGATTGTGTTCATTTGTTTCATGTTCCTTATGGAATGATCACCCTATATTAATGCTTATTGTAATCTTAGACATAAACTGCACCTATATTTTCATATTTTATGCAAATGTAGCTGGTCCCAAGCGCGGGTAAAGGAGGAGGGTTGGTGGTAGGTTGACAGCCAGCCATAAAAACTTTGTCACTCTTTCTATGACATGGATCCTTACAAAAAAATTCATTGGAGCATCCCTACCTAGCGACGTGCTGCATTGGCACCCAGGTGCAGTGATAAATATGCAAGGGGTTTCGACACAGCGACACTTGGTTTTGTTGAAGGACAAGCAAGGGTTTCCACATCTTGGACAGGTGTGGGTAAAGAATCAAGTCCTACTGCATCATCGTCTGGATGTAGTGAAAAATGTGCAAGGGTTTCCACATCTTGGATGGGTGTCGGTAAAGAAGCTAGTCTTGTTGCATCATTGCCCTGATGTAGTGAAAAATGTGCAAGGGCAACATTTTTTACGAAGGCAGGTGAAGAAGCAAGTCTAAGAAAAAAGGATTAGAGTTGGATCTTGGAATATTGGCTCTTTGATAGGAAAATCTTTGGAGATAGTAGATACCATGATGAGAATAAAAGTCAATGTAGCTTGCTTGCAGGAAGCTAAGTGGACATGGGAATGTTGTAGAGAGATTGGAGACACAAGATACAAAATCTGGTATATAGGCATTGATAAACATAGAAATGGTGTAGGTATTATTTTTTATTAGATGTTGAAGGATGATGTTGTCAAGATCACTAGGATGGGTGATAGAATCATATCTATCAAGGTCATTCTTGGAGGAAAGATTTTTAACATTATTAGCGCTTATGCCCCCCAAGCTGGCCTTAGCAAGGAGGATAAGAAGGATTTTTGGGATAACATGGATGAATTGATGCAAGGAATACTGACATAGGAGAAGATCATTATTGGGAGTGATTTAAATGGCCATGTGGGGAGTAGCAATGATGGATATGAGAGAGTTCATGGTGGTTTTAGATATGGCAGTAGAAATGGAGAAGGAGAGAGGATATTAGATTTTGTAGTTGCATATGATATGATTTTGGCAAACACTCATTTCAAGGAAAGAGAATCTCATAAGATTACTTTCAAGAGTGGGCACAATTGTAGCCAAATTGATTACCTCCTTACAAGGCGGGAGGATCGTAAAGTATGCAAGGACTAAAAAGTGATTCCTGGAAAAGAACTCACGACCCAACATAGGTTGGTGGTTTTGGATATTAACATGAAGATCAATAAAGGCAAGCATAACAAAAATCAAGATAGTAGGATCAAATGGTGGAATCTTAAAGGAGAAAAGAAATTGACCTTTTATGATAAACTCATCAAGGAGGGAACTTGGAACTTAGGGTCTGATGTCAACACTATGTGGCATAACATGATCTCTTGCATAACAAAAATTGCTGGAGAGGTTTTGAAGGAGTCCAAAGGTTGTGGGCCTCCATAAAAAGAGACTTGGTGGTGGAATGATGAAATACATAAGGCTATTAAATTGAAAAGGGAGATCTATAGGATCTTGCCCAAATCTCGAGATGATGCAATGTTCTAGAGATACAAGCAAGTAAAGAAAGAAGCAAAAAAGGTTGTTCATGAGGCAAGGTCTAGATACTTTGATGATATTTATAATAAGGTGGACACTAGAGAAGGGGAAAAAGATATATATATAAAATGGCTCATTTAAGAGAAAGGAAAGGAAGAGACTTGAGTCAAGTAAAATTCGTCAAGAATGAAGATGGTAGAGTGTTGGTAAAGGACGATGATATCAAGAACCAACAGAGAAATTACTTCCATAAGCTTTTCAATGGAGATATTGTAAATAATGTTAGAGACTCGTGTGACATGGATACAAGAGATCATTTACACACGACAAGTTTCACATTTTTAGGTCAAGAATGCCTTGAAAAAGATGAAAATGAGAAAGGCATGTGAACCAGACGGTATTCCCATTGATGTATGGAAGAGTATGGGGGATGAAGGATTTATGTGGTTAACAAATTTATTTAACAAGATCATGAAGACAAAGAAGATGTCAGATGAGTGGAGAAATAGTACTATAGTCCCCATCTACAAGAACAAAGGTGATGTTCAAAGTTGCACAATCTACATAGGTATCAAGTTGATGAGTCACACAATGAAGCTTTGGGGGAGGATTATTGAGCAGAGGCTAAGATCTATAATGTAGATATCAAACAACCAATTTGGTTTCATGCCTTCTAGATCAACAACAGATGCTATTTTTCTAATAAGGAGGCTTATGGAGAAGTATATGGAAAGAAAAAGAGATCTTCCCATGGTTTTTTTTAATTTGGAAAAGGCTTATGATCGAGTACCCAGATAAGTGTTGTGGATGGTTTTGAAGAAAAAGGGTGTGCCAATCTAATACATTGACTTGATTAAAGACATTTATGGTAGCTCTACTACAAGGGTGAAGACTCCCGGAGGAGAGACACCAGCATTTCCCGTCACAGTTGGGGTACACCAAGGATTCACACTCAGCCCATATTTGTTCATTCTTGTTATGGATGAGTTGACAAAGAATGTTCAAGATGATGTTCCTTGGTGTATGTTATTTGCTAATGATATTGTATTGGTTGACGAAACTAAAGATGGTTTGAATGATAAAGTTGAACTTTGGAGAAAGGCACTGGAATCAAATGGATTGATGATTAGTAGGAGCAAAACTAAGTATATGTGTTGCAATTTTAGCTAATCTCGTAGTGTGAATGGTGGAGTCAAGTTGGACGGAGTAGATATGCCAAAATGTGATAAATTTTGTTACTTGGGCTCTATCATTCAAATAGATGGGGATGTCCAAAATGGTGTTTTTCATAGGATCACTGCAGGATGGTTGAAATGGATGAGTGCAACTGGAGTATTATGTGATCGGAAGATCACTCTTAGACTAAAAAGTAAGTTTTATAAAACAGCTATACGGCTAGCCATGCTCTATGGGAGTGAATGTTGGGCGGTGAAGAAATAGGGGCTCAACAAGATGAATGTGGTTGAAATGCGTATGTTGAGATTAATGTGTGAGAAGACAAGAAAAGATCGCTTGAGAAATGTCTATATCAGGAATAAAGTGGGGGTGGTGAGCATTGGGGACAAGTTGTGTGAGGGCCGACTCATATGGTATGGACATGTGCAACGCAGATCGACTAATGCACCTATATGAAGCAATACTATTGAGGTAAACACAATTGATAGAAGAAGATGAAGGCCTAAATTAACATGGGAAGAGCTTATAAAGAGACATTTTGAATCTTTACATCTCAACCAAAATATGACCCATGATAGAGCTGAATGGAAAAGAAGGATCAATGTAGACGACCCCAACATAGTTGGGATTGAGGCTTAGTTGATGATGATGATGATAACCCTAGACATAAAGATCACCAAATCTAGCATTAGAATATAAAATGGTAAATGTTGAACCCCAGATGCAATCACGAAATGGTGTTCTTTGGGGTGATGGATTAGTGATATGTATGTACTGAGACTTCGCCTACACAAAAACCTATTTTAATAATTCCATACTCTTATAAGATACAAACCAAATCTAAATAGCCATAGTGCAAGGAATGTAACTTGTGGCATAGAGTATGTATGTGGAAGTGGTAAAAATCCCTCTGCCTCATTGCTCAAATTTATTTTTCAGTTACCCTAACTTCTCCCTTTTCAATGGCCATACAATTTTCCTAATATAAATCGATCAACTAATTGTTCTAAAAACTAATCTCAACTAAACCATAATTTATAGAGGATTCTTAAAAAGGTTGTCTCTAGGGATTTATATCAACACTATACTATAATAAGATATATCTACTTGGAGGTGAATTCTTGTATGTAGTTTAGATAAAAGTCTAGGGACTTTCCCTAGACAAACTTCCTATGGTACAATATTACACACAAAAATTTGGCACCATAGACTAGGACAATGAAATAGTTTTCAAATCTAGTTGTTGAGATTAATTAGCATTTTACTCTTTCAACTGATATTAAATATTGCCAAATTAAATTCTATAAATGTGTCCATATGAACCCTGCTACTTCTTATTTCATATATAAATCTAGTGTATGAAACACTCTACTAGTGTGGACTCTGCATATCTAAAATTTCATCCGATAATAGAGAGGACCTTCCACCAACTGAATAGAGATAATAGAGGCATGATGGATGATCAAGAAGTCCCCCATTGTGTGAACTAGGATCTCACTACCTAGAGATAAAGTTTTGGGAGAGACCAGAGTTTCTATTAAAGATGAAAATATGTTGGCAGAAGTTGCAACCCTTGAACCTGAGTGTAAAAAGAAGCTTAGGGACTTTTATGTCCCTAAAGAAATAGACAACCATTACTATGTGGTTTTTATGGTTATTATAACTTTGCAATTTGAGATCTATTCACAAGGGGTCACTATGATGCAGAGCAATGCTTTTTCCAGATACAAAGGTGAAGACTGTCAAGATCATTTATAGCGGCTCTTAGATCTTTGTGCCTTAAACAAGAAACATGGAGTTTCTAAATATACCATGAAACTCTTATTTTTTCGAGTCCAATGATAAATACGACAAGGAGTTGGTATTACTCAATGGAGGAAGACAATATCACAACTTTGGAAGGACTACAAAGCACGTTTCTAGAGGAGTTATACCCATCATCTCTTACTTACCAGATAAAGGGGCAAATTGCATTGTTTGTCATGGTCACATGAGAATCCCTCGATGAAGCTTGGGATTGTTTCATAGAACTCTATTGTCGATGCCCGCACCATGGCATACCACATGTAAAGCTAATTGAAGCATTCTACTAAGGTGTTGATGAAGACTCCAAAAAGTTCTTAATTTCCTCATCTACAGGAAACTTTATGTTCTAAAACTATAACTCGCTTAGGAATCTATGAGATATGTGTAGGGATCCATGGAGAGTGAGAGAGGTAGGCAGGAAGAAAGTAGTAAACAAAATTTTTTTGTGTCTCTATGTTTCCATCCATGAATCTTAACAACAACGATATAGAGGGAATGAAGGTTGTGAGTTTATACCTTTGCCAAGGACTAGATCTGGCAATAGAGCTCACAGAAATAGATATAGAGGATAACATCAAAGAAGATCCCTTAATGTATCCAATAGAGTATCCATTTCTCTATGTCATCATGTGCATGATAAGGAACTCCATGTTGCCAATGTGAAAGAAGATTCCTTTCTATTAGAAAGTGCTAGCATGGCACGACATCTCCTTTCCCTTTTTTTCCTTGATATAAATTACGATTGGTTAAAGGCCTCTCAAATGTGCCTTATTTTTCTCATAAGAGTTGCTTCTTAAGAGTTGTCAAAAGGTGTCATGGGTTGTCAACAAAACCCTAGACGTCCTATCCCTCTATATAGGAAAGGCAAGGAAGTAGGATTTCTAATAAATCCTGGGAAACAAAAAAGGCACAACAGTCACCGCTAGACAATCCATTTGAGTGACTGGGCCCACTTTAGTCGACCGACTAGGCCTAGATCAGTTGAGAAGCTAGACCCAGTCTAGTAGGTCGAATAGACCCTATCCAGTTGGGTCATTGGACCTAGTCTATCCAGGTGATTGGACCTAGTCCACCCGTCCAATTGGCCTAGTCTATTGGATTTCTGGACTCAGGCCTATCGGTGGACTAGTCTCCTAGTCTAGTCTGCTGATTGGCCTAGTCCAGTTGGGTTGTTGGACTCAGTCTAGTAGGTCAATTGTCATAGTCCAATCGGGCTATTAGACTCAATCCAGTCAGGTGACTGGAATCAATCCAGTTGGCCTGGTAGTCAACGAATCAATGACTGAATTGGTTTCCTAATCCTTTTATCAACCAATTATTCATATGCTCATTATTATAGTCATATTACCTATGCATACTTTGTGTGTGATCCCATAGGCTCCAAATTACGTTGGTAGTGATATCAATAATCACATCATGATTTTACAAATAATGATTGGTATCTAGTAAGCTTTCATTGTCAACTAAGTAATTGAGGAAACCAAAGAACAACTTCAACCTAGTATTATGATCTGTGTTACAATAGCTATATAATTTTTTTGTCATGGATTTCCAATTTGAAACTAAGGCATGGATTTGTCATCCTCTTATCATGAAATATGTGTTCCTTGAACTAGAGCATACTATTTGAGATATTGGTGCTCAATATCACATATTGACTCACATGAGCATGGACATGCATTTCCATAGTCTCGCTTATCAAGTGACCATGATAACACTCCTATGGAGTGATAAATTTTGTATACATTACTCACAGTAATCCTCAAGTGTTACAATGCACCCAATCACTACCTTTCTGGCAACCCTTATTTGGAGTTACATTGGACTGGTATCAAAGAACACAGTAGTAACTTCATGTTTGAGGATCACACTCACCACAATCACTTTGAGATATGGCTCAGACATGTCATTACATGACTTCCATGTGTCATTATAAAGGTGAATTTATCTAGTACACATGTTCTCTGACAAGTATTTATGTATTCTCAGGTGATAACCAATATCATTACTAAAGAGACACAGTCATCACTTAGCATACACAATACTCTTATATATTATTGTTTCTCATAATATCCACGATAATAACTATATAGCGACATAACAAGAATGTGTACTCCTAAGTATACATATGATCTCATGTTTAGGTCCTCAAACCCAACCATATATCATCGAGACAAAATATTCTTACCACATTATTAAGTTTATTATTATCTTAATATAGAAACTAACATAACAATTGGTATTTCCTTTTATTAATATTAAATAAAATACAAATATCTATTTTATAATCATCACATGATGAATCTTAGGGCATATAACCAACAGTCTCCCACTTGCACTAGAGCGAATCACTCATGGACCTAGGTCCATTCAATCTAACACAGTCATCATGCTTTTGTTGTGAAAATGCTTTAGTTAGGGTATCAACAACATTTCTTTTAGTTGGTACTCTATAAATATTCATATCTCTTCATTGTATGGTTTCTTATATAAGATGGTAGCATCATATTATATGCTTGTAATGTTGGGTTGATATGGTTTCCTTAGCTTGTGCAATAGCTCCATTGTTGTCATGGTAGATTTGTATTGCACCTTCAGGGTGGAGTGTCATTCTCAGATTGCCTTTGCTATGGTTCAAACCTAGATCCTTCATTGAGACTTACTGAGCTCTTATAGTAGACATGAACATGATAACATGCGTAAAATAATAGTACTCATTCTTGTTATGTTCCTAGTCATTTATTATTGTGGATAACATTGGAAAAAAGTAGCATGTATCTTGACTAATGACTAGGCCTCTTTATTCATGATATTGGATAACAACTCGAATGCATGGGATCTTGTTAGAGAACAAGTTGCACTAAAAAGAACAACTTTGAGATTCACACATAAAGTAATGTAGTGACATGTCAGAGTCATGTCAGTGTGACAGTGGTGATTGTGATCCTTAAACCGCAAATCACTACAATAACAACAAGTCATTCTACGTGCTTTGACTAGTAGACCAACATGCTCTGAAATACAATTTGTCAAAAAGGTAGTGATTGGGTGCACTATGACACTTGAAGATAGATGGTAGTATTGTAGATGGGATTTTCCCTCCATTGGGAGTGATATCTCGGCCACTTGATAAGTGAGACTATGAAGGGAATGGCCATGCTCATGTGAGTTAATATATGATATTGAGCTCACAATATCTCGAATAGTCTGCTCTGGTTCAATGAACATGGATTGAGAGTAAAGAGGATAATATTCCATGCCTCACTTTCAATCTGGAAATCTATTACAGAGGAATTATACGGTTATGGAAGCATTGATCATTTTATAGGTTGTAGTTATTTTACAACGTATTCTTATTACTTGGGTGACAATGAAGTGGTGTTAAAAACTACTCTTTACTTGTGTTGTTTTGAACATCTCTACCAATATGATTAGGAACCTACCGGGTCGCACGCATAAGGATGCATAAGGGAATTGAAGTTCCTAATCGAACAAATGATGATAATGGTTCTAAATTATATATATGTTGATTTACCCTATGACCAGACGACCAAGACTTCTGATCTGACAATCATATTGATTGGATCAATAGATTATTTTATTTACCATTGATAGATTTAGACTTCCACTACACACATGTGAACGACTGGTCAAGCCACCTTATTGGGCGATCACAATGTTATAAGAAAAGTTTGAAATTACAAAACATGTCAGATCTATATCTACACTCTCATGATCAGTTGATCAACTTATATGATCGGTCGATCACAAATCATGTCTAAGTTTTCAACATTGTATTGTTTTCGGTATTGAAAATAGGAAAGGGATTGGAATCAGCTTTTTCCAAGCCCATGACTCTCCTATATTAAGGGGGCACGTCCCAGAGGGTGAGATTCATATTTGAGACACAACTTGTGAGACAAGTTGATTGTCCTCTCTCTCTAAGAGAAAGAGAAACCCTAAGGTTTTCACGCAAGATAGGAAAAGAAAGGAAGTTCTAGGACAACTAGCACATCGACAACTTATGTTCCTCTTCAATGGGGTGACCAAGGTGGTGCACCACGTACACCCATCTATGTGGATGAATTAGAGGCCAAGGAAGAACGTGTATAGGCTTGGAGAACATCTTCCACAAGATGAAAAAAGGTAGCTCTAAAGAGGACAATCCATATTCTTTCTCTTCCATCCAGATCTCTCACGTTCCAACTTGAAATTAAAATCCAATAGATCACGATTTTCACTAACAAAAGATGATCATGTTGTTGGAAAATGAGCATGCAAAGGTATCACCTTTATACCTATTTTGTTCTTTTACGTACTGGAGTTTCATAGCTATGACAAATCCGTTGGCGTGAGAATTTTGGAAAGAAAAATTTAATATTTCATGCACCCTTCTACCCTAAAAATCTTACATTGGTATCAAAGTCAGAAATCATATGCTTTCTAAGCTAGTTTGGGTTTTGAACTGGATTGATTCATTGGACAAATATCGTGGAAATTATATCTGTTTAATCACCTAATATCATATATGATATGATATGATATTTTTTTACATGAACCATATTACCTTAAAATTTGTTTTCTTTGGTGGAAGTGTGGATATGGCAACTAGGTCACTTGTGTTGTTATTTGAAATATGTAATATCAGGGTTTTGATTTTGATCAAACAATTTGTAACATGTATATGGCTTGTGCGCCATATCTTTCTCTACCATTTTCCATGTAATGATTTTCATTTATGAAATGATGTAAATCATCTCTAGTGGAACATGGTGGAAAGGGGGGAAGATCAGACACTTGCATTGAAGAGGAAGGTCCTTGGACGGTTGATGAACAAGATGTGGCAGAGGATGAATAACAACAGAATACATGCATTATTAGGGACTTATGATCAACTGATCAATTTGTTTGGATTGGCAATCAGGAACCCTTATAAAGACTTGGCCCAGTGATGAGAAAGTTTATATTAATCGATCCACTTGCTTTATCGGGCAATCCAAAAACCTTGAAGGGGTATGTATGGGAATTCTGATTGACCGATCATCTTGCCTGATTGGGTGAGCAGAAAACCCTAAAAATAACAATAATGATTATATCAGATGTGAATGACTTCGTTGGTTTTTCTACAACACTTGTTGGCTCAAATTTTTGTACCAGTTGTTGTATCATGTTTTATCATGTGTGGTTATTTTTATATAGTATATGATACATATAATAATGTGCATGTAACAATGATTGGATATTTATGGTTATATATATAAATCACTCAATATAATATCAATTTTTAAGATTCCTTCCAAGTGCAATGCACATAAAAACCTTGTTCGACTAAGTGTAGACACTCCAACTGTGGTGCACCGTCTACCTTGGGGAAGTATGATAACAAGTATGTGGGCCTATCAAGCAGGGTGCATATCTTATTGTATTGGACTTGACTAGGTGATCTTAATGCAGTTAAGCACCTAGACGCATAAACATGGCACAGAATTCATATGATGAATTATTGGCAAGGAGTTGTGTAACCATCTATCCAATAATTGCATATGATGAAATTGGTAATTGTTAGCTACCTTAATTATTAAATTATGGACATTGTGTTGGCTGTGTAATTACTTAATATATTTTGAATCCTGACTCACTAGAAGATTGCTCACTATAATATTCTAAATCGATAGTGAGGGCTATTAATTTGGATAAAATGAGGGGCACATAACTAAAGTCCAAATCAAAATCTATCAAATCAAATAGATTTTCAAATCAATTTTATTGACTCGTGCAAAACTATCTTCTATTGTAGATCAATAGAAAATACAACCCACAATTTGTTTTCACTGTGGTATGTCCTTGAAAAAAAAGACTAAATGCGAATAACTTCAATGATGGGTTTAGGATGTTGAGAATTTTTTTGATGCATGAGCATAAGAAATACATCATGGACACACTAGTACCTAATGAACCAACTCCAAGTGCGCCTAGAGAGGAAAGGGAGGGTCATAAGAAGCCTTTTGATGATGATATGGACACCAAATGTCAGATGCTTTGCTCCATGAATAATAAGTTCAGAAGCAACTTGTGAACATGGATATTATTGAGATGATAACACATCTCAAGAACAAGTATCAAGAACAAGTAAGGCAGGAGAGGTAAGATGTCTCCAAGGCACTATTTAAGTAAAAAATGGGAGAAGGTGATCCGGTTGGACCCCATGTACACAAGTTAGTTAGGTATGTGGAAAGTCTTACGAGACTGGCATTTCCTTTAGGTCAAGAGTTGGCCACTGTTGTAATCCTACAATCACTGTCAGATTTGTACAAGCAATTTGTCATGACCTACAACATGAACAATAATGATAAATTATTAACTGATCTACTTGACATGTTGAGAACTATTGAAGGACAAATGAAAGATAAGCCCAAATACATGTTGATTGTCAGTAAAGGAAAAGAAAAGTCCAAGGGCAAGGGAAAAGCTAAGAAAGGTTCTAAAGCTAACCCAAAGTCTTATGTACTTAAGGGAGGCAATATCACCATTGTCACTAGGCTAGACATTGGAAAAGAAATTGTCCTCTCTACCTTGAGGAATTTAAAAGTAAGAAGTAGGGAATAAAGATCTCCACTTTAGGTATATATTATTGAAATAAACTTGTATACTTCTTCATCATGAGTATTAGATATCAGATCTAGATCTCACATATGTTCAAATATGCAACGTCTGGAATGAAGTAGACCCTTGAATAAAGGGGAGGTGGAGTTGAAATGGATCAAGAGTTGTTGTCACTACTGTAGGCACCTACTATTTATCTCGGTCTAGTGGGCATGTAGTAGAGTTAATAATTTCTATTATGTTATTGTTATAAATAGAAACATTATTTTTGTATCTTGTTTGGACAAGAATGGTTATGAGTTTCTAATAAAGAATGGTTCACATTTCCATTTCTAAAGATGAGATCTGTTATGACAATGCTCCTATGTCTTATGGTTTTTATTTATTAGATCTTGAGACGAGTGTATATAGAATAAATACCAAGAAGATAAAACTCAATGAGTCAAACAAAAACTATCTTTGGCACTATTGTCTAGGGCGCATAAATAAGAAGTGCATATCTAGACTCCATAAAGATGGTTATCTAGACTCCATAAAGATGTTTATCTAGACTTCTTTGATTTTGATTCAATAGAGACATGTGAGTCTTGTTTATTGGACAAGATGACAAAAGTACATTTCACTGGAAAAAAATGAAAGAGCAAGTGACTTATTAGGACTCACACATACTGATGTATGTGGGCCTTTTAACACAAGTGCTAGAGGTGGAAGTACTTCCATTGCTTTTACTTATGACTTCAGTAGTTTGGCTATTTGTATCTAATGAAACACACGTAAGAATCCTTTCAAAAGTTCAAGGAATTAATGAATGAAGTACAAAATCAATTTAGAAAAAGAATCAAAGCACTTCAATTAGATCAAGGTGGTGAATAATTAAGCCAAGATTTTAAGGTCCATCTGAGGGATTGTGTCATTGTATCAGAATGGACTCTACCTATAACACCACAACATAATGGTGTATTAGATAGAAGGAATCACACCTTGTTGGAAATGGTATGGTCTATGATGTGTTTAAATGATCTGACAGTTTCCTTTTAGGGACATGTTGTAGAAACATCATCATCTACACTTAATCAAGTACCTTCCAAATTTGTTGAAAAGATACCAAATGAGATAAGGAACGGGAAATGTCTGAATATAACTTAAAGAAATTTTGTTGGCGCGAAGCTTATGTCAAGAAATAGCTCTACAAAAATCTTAAACCCAAAACAAATAAATGTATTTTGTTGGGTACCCTAAGGAAACTAAGGGTTACTACTTCAGTATTCCATATGACAACAAATTGTTCTCAGCCATAGATGTTGTATTCCTAGAAAATAAATTATTTATAGAGGAACCAATGGGATGATAAAAGAACTTGAAGAAATTCAAGACCAACAAGAATACATTGAACCTATGGAAGTTGATAAGGAACTAGAGGAACCTCAAATTGTTTTGGAACCTCAAGTCCCTATGTAACG
This sequence comes from Alisma plantago-aquatica, assembly GCA_963693085.1. Classification (NCBI taxonomy): domain Eukaryota; kingdom Viridiplantae; phylum Streptophyta; class Magnoliopsida; order Alismatales; family Alismataceae; genus Alisma; species Alisma plantago-aquatica. Next base: position 182,591,914 of record OY856411.1, read on the forward strand.
CAAGAACCTCAAAGATCAAGTAGGGCACATCTTGTGCCAAAGAGATATGGATTTCTGATGACTCAACAAGATGATTTGATGGTCATAGTTGATACCAACAACTTACCAGGAAGCTATTAGGGGACCATAATCTAGTAAGTGGCTTGAGGCCACGAGATATGAGATGGACTCCATGTATACTGATAAGGTATGGACCTCAGTGGATCAACCTAAAGGGGTAAAACACATATGCTACAAATGAGTCTTCCAGAAGAAGACTAACATGGATGGTAATGTAAAAACCTACAAGGGTAGATTGGCCGTAAAAGGTTTCAAACAAGTTCTAGGTGTTGACTATGATAAAACTTTTTCACCAGTTTCCATCATTAAATCCATTGAGATCATGATTACCATTGAAGCTTATCATGACTATGAAATTTGGCAAATGGACATTAAATCTCATTCCTTAATGAAAATCTTGTTCAATATATGTATATGACACAACCTAAAGGTTTTATCACTCCAAATGATTCCGATAAAGTTTGTAAGCTACAAAGGTCAATATATGGACTGAAGCATGCATATGGAGGTTGGAATCTTTGTTTTGATGAAATGGTCAAATAGTTTGGCTTTATTTAAAATAAAGACGAACCTTGTGTTTACAAGAAGGTTAGTGAGGGCATAATTGTAATTCTCATATTGTATGTAGATGACACACTTTTGATGGGAAATGACATTCCTACTCTATAATCGGTTAAACTATGATTGGGCAATACCTTCTTTATGAAGGACTTAGGAGAAGCATCCTAAATACTAGGAATGAAGATCTATAGAGATAGATCTATAAGGATTCTTGTTCTAAGTTAAAGTACATACATTAACAAAGTGCTAAACATGTCTAGCATGCACAAATCTAAGAGAGGAAAATTACCCATGTTATCTGGAATAGGTGTCTAAATCCCAATTCCCAATTCTTTGGAAGAGCAGACATGCATGGATAAGATTATATGTGCCTCAACAATTGGATCAATCGTGTGTGCAATGATATGTACACACCCAAATATTTTGTATGCTTTGAGCACGACAAGTAGGTACTTGTTGGATCAAATTTATGGTCATTGGATAATTTTAAAGAATATCTTTAAGTACTCAAGAAAAGCTATGGATTAATTCCTAATTTATGGAGGTGAGGAAGAGTTAGTTGTAAAGGATTACAATGATTCAAGCCTACAAACCAACAAGGAAAACTATAGATCGCAACCAAGATTTGTGTTTTGCCTAAATGATGTAGCTATGAGTTGGAAGAGTTCCAAGCAAGACACAGTGGTTGATTCTACAATAGAGATTGAGTATATGGCGCACCCAATGCAGCCAAGGAAGCAATTTGGATCAAGAAGTTCACTTGTGAATTTAGGGTGGTTCCACCATTGAAGATACAGTAGATCTTTATTGTGACAGCAATGGAGATACTACACAAGGTAAGGAACCCATATCGCATTACCACAAGTGTTTTCTACGGATATTCCCTGGTGAGGATAAGCAAAATTTGGGGCTATTTGTGTGCATCAATCTCCTAGGTTACAATTTTGGATATATATGATTGATTTTGGCTTATGTAGGACTACAAAACCAACTATGTTTTCTCTATGGGTCTTTCCCTATATGTGGGAAGGAAATTTCTACAATTTTGTGGGTCAGGGAAAGGTAGATGCAATGTTACAAGATGTGTCAGACCTAGTGGGTCTAACTCATAAACTTTTGCAAAGATCATCACTCCAAGCACATATTCAAATGTTACCATCTCATATGTGAGGTTGTACAACAAGGAGATATTATATTTGCAAAATACCAACTAAAAGCAACATTTTTTATCCCATGACAAAAGAACTTTCACAACATTAACATGATGGTCATGTTAGTTCACTTAGAAATATATTCATGAGTGATTGGCTCTACTACAAGTGGGAGACTGGTGGTTGTATGCCATGGCAGACATCATGTGATGATTGTAATAGGGATACTTTATACTCGATTTGGTTATTATAAACAACACTTCACTTATTATGTTTGTTTTAATATTGACATAATGAATAGACAAAATAATCTCCTAAGAATGATATGACTAGATGACATATGGTTTGGGTCAAGGACCTGAACATGAGATCATATGTATAATGAGAGTAATCATTCTGTTTATGTTCCAATCTTGTTATTAAATGTGGATACCATGGTACAACAACAATACTCAAGACTAGCATGTATGGTGAGTTATGACTATGTCTCTTTAGTGATGATACATGATATCAATTGAGATGCATGCCTACTTGTTAGAGAACAAGTTATACTGAATAGGCCCACCTTGATATTGACATGTGGAAGTCATGTAGTGACATGTGAGATTCATATCTAAATGTGATAGTGGTGATTGTGCTCCTTAGACATGAAGTCACTACAGTAATTAAAAGTCATTCTATGTGCTTTGACCACTATCCCAACGTGCTCTGAAATATGAGTTGCCAAAAAGGTAGTGATTGGGATCACTTCTACACTTGGGGATGACTGGGAGTGTTGTAGATGGAATTTTTCCCTCATCAAGAGTGATATCCTTAACACTTGATAAGTGACACCATGAGTTACATGGCCATGCAAATGTCAATCAATATATGATATTGAGCTCACAGTATCTTGAATAGTCTGCTCTAGTTCAAGGAACATAGGTTGAGAGTTAAGAGGAACACATTCCATGCCTCTTTTTCAATCTGGATATTTGTGAAAAAACAATTATACGATTAGGAAACATTGTTCACTTTATAGGTTGTAGTTGTTTTCCAACTCATCATTCCTATTACTTGGGTGGCAATGAAGCAAAGGGTGACGTCGCAAAGGGTGAGATATATTATGAGACACAACTTGTGAGACAAATTGGTCATACTCTCTCTCTAAGAGAAAGACCTAAGGGTAACACCTAAGATAGGACAAGAAAGGAAGTTTCATGACAACTAGCACGTCTACAACTTTTGTTTCTCTTCAACAGGGTGACCAAGATGGTGCACCACATCCTCCCTCATTCGTGTAACCGAAGTAGAGTTTAAGGCACAATGTGCGGAGGCCTCGAGAACATCTTCCACAAGTCAACAAAAGGTTGTTATGAAGAGGACAATCTGGATCCTTCCTCTTCCATCATGATCACTAAGTTTCCTAATTAGATTTGAATCTAGTAGATTGAGATTTTCACCAACAATGGACATATCTTTTAGTTTGGGCAACAAGCGTGCACAAAGGTATCACCTTTACATCTATTTTGATTTTTACATAACAAAGTTTTATACCTACAGAAGATCTATTGGTATTGAAATTTTAAGAAGAAAAATTTAATGTTTTGTTGCACCATCCTACCTCAAAAATCCTATGCAGTTTCAATATTGAGAAGGAAATAGTATGAACCATGGACGAGGTGTATGTGGAAATGGCACTCAGTTTTAAGCATGAGGTGGATGATGAGTGTGTATGAGAGTTTGGATTGGTGAATGTGCAAACTCTAAGTACAGTTGAGGGAGTTGTATTTTTGGGTGAGATGTCATATTATGCCTCTTAGGATGAGTGTTTGTGTCTTCTTTTGGTATATGGCTAGTTGTAAATTAATTTGATTAACTCACTGACGATTATAGATTGTGTGTCCTTATGATATCCACTCTACTTGGTCATAGTTAGTTAGATCATTGATGGGCAAGTGAGCTTGTAACTTCCATGCATGTATTCTTCATCATCAGATACAAAGGCATTTGCTTGGGGCTTTTACTTTTCTTTCTTTATACTTGAGATTCCTTCTCAATTGCATTGTCATCTTAGGAAGCTAAGAGGTTGTGGAAGGTTCAACTATATAGTTGTTTGGATTGATTTCACCTATGAGATATACCTTATTGAACACTATATTCATGTATTTGGGCCTCATATCCAAGGAATTTTGGTCAAAATGTTACATGAACTCATCTAAGTGATAATTTACTGAGTAGGAAGAACATTTCCTCATTTACAAATATTTACGACTAAGATATTTTTAGAATTAAAAATTACCAACCACTTCACACTTAAGATTTTACTATTTCATATAGAAATCGTCTAGGACTATGAAATGTTTGATGATTGCTTTTTGAATAAAACGAACTCCCTTTATAGATAACAAACTATTAGATATAAATAGAAATTTTCTTACATGAAACTCTCAAACCTCCTTTTCCTTTAGTATCCTTTTTGGTTGTGTATGACTCATTAATATTTTCAAGCATATTTAAGGTTGACATTCTCGATATTGAGATAATCAGACTCTACCTGTTACATCTAGATTTATCAAGTCCCAAATGTGATCATAGGAGTGTTGAATGTTTCCAGTATAGTTGGATAATCCTCTCAATATTCAAGTAACGATTATTTAGCACAAGTTCATAGATTTCTCCTCTATATGGAACATTATATATCTACCAACTGGAAGAAAGTATTGTTCACTCCAAACAATAGATAAGTGAAGTTGCACCACAAAACACTTCTTGATCACTCTTGTGTAAGAACTTAATATTTCACATTAGTTTTAGGGGGTGAAACTCACTTTATATAAGCAAATCATTGGATTTTTTTACTTGTTAGGTTCCTCCTTGTTGTCATTGTTCTCTTTTTTCTTCTTTGTCAATTATTCTAATAAGACTTGAATGATTTTTAAGAAATTTCTAACTCATTTTGATGTAGATCCATAATTGTCATTCTATAAATTAAGGTCTTCATATTTAATTAAGATGATAAATTTCCGTAGATTTCATCATAGAAACACATTATCAAACATTTATTTATGTATGGGAGTCAAACTTTCTTCTAATAGAAAGAAGCTCTATATGATTTTTTTACTAGTTCTCTTTTCTAAAGAGGAATCTTGTATACAACTAAAACTTTTTATCCAATTTTTTCTTCTCCAAAATTATAACAAATAGGCTTGGTTTAGTTGACATAGGATATAGCATGGAGTAAATGAAAAAAAATATCATGTGGCTATTTGTAGAATGTTTTATAGACAAACAAAGATAAATGCAAGAACTAAAAGCAAAATAAGAAATGAAGATAAATATTACGCAAAGCAAATTTGAAGAAGTTGGAATTAGAAATGTCTGTTAAAACTCACTCCACACTTAGAACTTAAAATAGTTCTTATCTCCAAGCAAAGAAATGTAATGCAATAGAGACAAAGAGTGTGTTGCATGAAGCTAGTTAATTCTCATCAGGTGACTATGTGCAACATATCTGAATCTATGTATATACGCTAACCCTCCCTTTGATTAGGCACTATTAATTATGTTGATAATAAGTACCTTTTTACCTAGTTCAAAATATGATAGGAATAGTTTCCAATTGACATGTATTCATAAATACCACTTTAACAGTGATATTTGAAAGAAAAAATAACCACGATACATGCAAAATTAATATATGAGGTGAAAATATGCTAAACAATGGGCTTGGGTCCAAATTGAAACTTTATAACACATGTGATTCCTCGACGCGCCACAAATGAGATCACTCAAAACCAAATTGTGAAAAATAAAACTAAACATCCATGTTACCATAAAACATCAAATTAAAACTGATTGCAATGAACCAAAAGAGTTGCAACATATTGCACATGAGACTAAAAAAGCAACTTGCATTGCATATCACATGTTCAAAATATTGTACAAGATATTAATCACTGGCTCTCAAGCCACATCCGATTACACATGATAACAATGTCATATACATATATGTCATCTCTATACAACAACGAGCATAAACCTAAAACCTCATAGCTATACATACAACAAAAACCTTACCAAGGACCTGAGTGTACAGGGGTGACACATAGGACTCTTTTTTTTAGATAGTGGGGAGTTTCACCCCGGTCCAAGGTAGCAGGAGAGAGAGAATAGCCAATAGTGAACATTGTTAGTCTTTAGTCCCTTCCTGTAGTGCCCCAACAGGATTTCACTGAGATTCAATCCCGCAACGTGCGCTTCACAAGAAGCAGGTTTGACCAACTGAGCTAGTTGACAAGTGTACATAGGACTCTACTTCTACACACAAGCAGCATATCCAACCTTTTCAGTAGTTATTGATCCTCTTGTTGCTTAGCGTCGACATCACAATCTCTACTTCCTCATGCTCGACCACGTAAAAGATGTGGAAACCCACGGGGTGAGATCAAACGTCCCAGCAAGAGATATAACTCTCCACCAATGTCTATAAAAGTACATATAAGCTAAGCAACAGATAACATACTAAGCAAGTTAGGCACCATACTATGCAGATTGAGCATATTCAACTAAATAATATGTACTCAACATATGTAGTGGATTAAACAAGGCTAGACAACTACCACTGAATAGTAGATAAAGTTATATTCTAAAAAGGAATATGACGAACATGTATAACAGTTGATTTCTCTTACCATCTTATTATTCAAGAAATCAGTAAAAAGAATAATGCAAGGGGCTCAACTAGTATTATTAGTATTTTACCCTAAGCAGGATATACTACACGACTATGTTATGTCTTTTATTATTACCCTAAGGATTTGAGTCGTACCGCCCAAATCCAATCGACCATTGCTAAGTCGAAGTTGGTGCCATACTAGGTCAAATGAAAGAGCCAGAATCCATGACCTCTCCACACCTTTTGGTCAGCACAAGAGAAACACCGCATAGACATATCAATCAACTGTAAACAAGTGACATATAGTCAATAGAAGGATCGACTCATGCATGGTCATCCATATATAAACACATAGCCCACCTTGGTATAGGTACGGTCCTAGAAGAACATGCTCACACATGGCCATTCTTAAAAGAAGCAGTGACTCACGCATGGCCATCCATATCACAAGGAGACCGCCTCACGCATGGCCATCCCACACAACCTATAATTGTGGACACTAGGAAATACCTCGACTTGGGTCCTCACATATTCAAAAATATACGCTCCGAGTTATACTCGTTTCACCAATCCAGTAATTAGAGCTAACACTAGAAAGGATATATGGCACATGTCACCTACATGATTAGGGTTCCACTTGATTAATTAGTCAATTGGGTGACTTTTAGCATCAATCAAGTTACAACGTATAAAACCATAACAAACTCTACAACATTAAGAGTATGGTACAACTCCAAAAAAATATAAAATGTATAAGGTGTGAACTTGTCACACAATCACCACATGATACTCAAAGCTTTGCCATTCCCAAGGCCATCACCAATGTTACACATCACTATGGGTTATCAATCCCAAATCACATCACTTGAGAGTGCCACCTCTCGATAGGAATTAAGCCATCACTGAGTCGTAAGATCTATCACATAAACTTGCATATACATCACCACATTATGCTTCATCATTATGCATAAGCACCAACCTAGATCACATAATCATCACCACAGCATATACAAGCCATAACATTCATCTCACCTGCAAGGTTAGGGGTTTATAAATAGAGAAGAGAAAACATCACAATCTCATTGTAATTCCAAGAGAGCAATGCAACACATCAATCATCCCTAGATTGAGATTAGGGTTCACCACTTGATTGTAACATTAAATCCTAACTACGTCACCACCCACATTCTTAGGGTATATTAAGATTAAGGAACAAGGTTAAGGTTGATTAGGCATCCAACCAAACAACACCATACCTAGTTCATTCATTACTCATGAACATGTGTTAAATATGTGTCTCAACCATACTTCACCCATGTATCACAACCATCCATCTCACATAGGTCGTGACCATCCACTTCACATAGGTTGTGACCACCCATCAAACATGGGTCGCGACCACCCCTCATGTACATGTTTCGACCACAACCAACCTTGGTGTCAAGACTACAACACATCATGGTTGCGACCTCAACCCATATTGGACGCCTCAAATCTCAACCAACCTGTCGTGACCCTATAGGGTTAGGGTTTGACCACACGTAAGAACACCAATATCAACCTCACAACCAAAGGTATCTCGATCGAAAAATCCATGGGTCGCGACCAACAAAGAGGTAGGTGAGATGTCACGGCCGCGAAAAGGGTAAGGGCCACTTTCATATTCAACTCATATATCTCTTCTAAAATATAAGCAAGGTCCTAACTGATTCAGGGCAGGTATCTCGATCAAACGACCAACCATCATCCTCAAGGAGGAAAACATCTCCCAAAAACCAATTACCAAAACCCTAAAACTTGCATCATGAGATCACCAAAGAAGGGGCCTCAAACAAAAAGAGAAACTATGTTTAGCACCATCAAAATAGAACCCTGACCTCATAGAACATCAAGACACTCGTTCATCATGCATGCGATCGAAACCAAGGTCAAGAGATAGGGAAAAGACAATCATTACACCACAATCACCAAAATTGGGTACAAAACTAGGATTTCATATTGCATCCCAACCAAGCATGATTCCCACATAAACTAAGTTCTAGTATTTAGCATTATCTACTATCATGTTAAGGAAATGTTTAGAAGGAGAAAGAAGTAACATGCATGTATAAGAGAGTGTAGGAATAGAGAGGGTAGAGAGGTATATCACCTGCCTTAAGGAAGATAGCTCCAAGAAAGGAAATTCCAAGAATGCGATCCCATGGGAGGATGAAGCTCCACCAAAAGCTCCACTCTCTGACACAAAAGTACCTCAAGAAAGCCTTACAATACACCCATTTTTTAAGATAAAATAAATCAAGTTAATATGTATTGTAGTATCACAATTGGGTAATTGGGGGAGTAAATACATTACATATAGGGTTAATATAGTAGCAATGATATCTATTACGAAAGATATTTAAAAGGTCAAATTGGTCCAAAATTGGGATTGCTCACCCTTATATTAGATAAGACACCAATTTTCAACTAAATTGGAGATTTCCCACTAAATTTAACCAGGGAAGAAAAAAGTACTAATTGATTAATTAATCAATAAAGTTCCATGCATTTAACCCCAACTATCCCTATCACGTGGTTCATTTCTCTTCTCTGACTGCGCTCGCAGAGCTGACATTTGGGATTTTCCTATGAATTGGGTCCATTAGATCAAACATTCAGGGAATTGTCTTCCTCCCTCAAAAAATGCTCCACCCATGATGCCAGCTGAAAGCAATGATCCTCGATCCAATTCCTCTCCCTATTTGAAATTTTCTCCCATTCCTCCTCCTGTCTGCTTCACCGCCTACAAGCTAGTTGTTTCTTTCTCCCTCTCTTCTTCACCCCTTTCTTGGACTCTCTTTCTTTTGTTTCTCATCCTTCATGTGTTGTTCCACAAGCCCTAGTTGCAGATTGTCCCTCGTACATGTATCGAGAAGCTGTACATAAAGGAGACTACTAATGTCCCTCTTCTCCTCCCCTTCTTCCTTCCTTTCCCTTCCTTCCTTTCCATATCTGCCACAGACTCCTCTCCTTCTTCCTATGGTCTATGATCAGCAGCAACATCAGGTCTATTAAGGAAGACACCACCAATAAGGTTCTCGCCCATGACATTGCTGCCTCCATATTCAACTCCACTCACATTGTCTAGCTCATCAAATACAACAAGACCACCCAATTCTACGTCGCCTCAAGGGTCACATACACACACACCTCTTGAATCATCAATTCCCTTACTTTGTTGATAAGACCCACATTTTTTCCGGTGGTGACGACACATAGATTAACTAGTGGGATGTTGTTGGGAAGTCACTTATTTATAGCTTTCCTTCTACACACATGGATTATCTCTATGCTGGAATTGCATTGCCAGAATGCCTTGAAGTTTTAGCCATTGGATCATATGACACTAAGGGATGTGAGGGTTATGCCTCATGGGGCGTCTATGTTGGGGCTCAGCCATGACAACCCGATGGAGTGTGCAGTGTCTCTGCCTTCTGGTGGGCTCATGACAACACTTAGAGGTAACCAGTTAAGCTTGGGATGTCATCGATGGTAGGAGGATGATTCACTCAAACAACTATAATTTCTCTACGACCCATATGGCTACCCCTCTAGCAAAGGTGAGTTTTCATCTTCCTTTATTTTTGATTTGATGATATTCAACTAATTCTATCATTGATAACATTTGGTTGGATGGAAACCTTGAACAATGAAGCATAACTATACCAGTAGGTTATTAGTCAACCCATTTATACCTAATTGTATTACATGGGTATGTTTATCAATATATATGTTTGTATATAGGAAATCTGTAGTTTTGTTAAAATTAATGGCATATTAATTATTCCATTAGATGATGTTCATGGTGTCTACGCTGTGACATCCAACTATAATAATAGCACATACTCAATTACTACAATAATTGTCATTTTAGCAATAATTATCATATTAACATATCTAGGATGCGTATTAACACTTAGAGCTTAATATAATTTTAGTACTAGTTAAATATTATATTATCCCTACTAGATAGACATGTTGCTAACTAAAATCCTAGAGCTCTATATGCCAAGGACTTGGAAAAATATAACACACATTACTGAGAAATATTGATCTAGATTTACATAAATCAGTAAAATTGTTTCTGGGAAAATACAAGTATGAATAAGGAATAAGAATGAATAAATATAACTAGAAATTACTTTGTATGATCTCATACCACATCTTATTTTTTAAAGTAATTATTCTTGATTAATTTCTATGATGATAAGTACATGCTTGTATTTATGTGTCAGATTAAGACCTAATTGGGGAAAATGTCTAAATACGTGTGTATATGTCTAAATTTGAGTTATGATATTAGGTTTATTTATATGACCAAAGCATACTTTATGATATGATTTAAAATGTGAATTTGAGCATATATAACCTATTGAGAACCTTAGAATTATAATGATCATAAAATATGCAAATAACGATCCTATATGGAAAGTCCTCATATGCCTTTGAGTGAGCAGATAGGATAAGAACAATATGTGTAGCTATACTAGGAATGTATACACTCGTTCCTTCGATTTGTCTAACACCCCTAGTGTGTTCCTAGGATGAAAATTTAACCTTGGAGACAAAGTATATTTATTGAGTTAACCATTATCCACGAAGATAAGGTATGTTTAGGTCCTATTTTATTTCAGGCATTTTTGTGATTGTGATCTACATTCCCATATTGAGACATTTAGTTGATTACTATCCTAGTTTGGAAATCCAAAGTTGAACATTCATATTTATGAACTTTTATGGATAGTGAATTATCCTATTTAATAGGTCCTTTGACCCTTCTTGTTATGCTTTTAATACATGATATTAATAACGGACAGAATACTAATCTTGCCACTCTATTTGTGCATGCTAATTGTTTGACTAGAATATCTTCTTATGTACACCATACATATAAAGGGCTCCCGTGTTCCACCCAGGGTATGTGTTTCCACCCTTACTTCTTAGACTGTGATCCTATTATGTTATTGTCCTATTTTAGGGATATTTGGCCTAAATTGTTTATGCTTGCAAAGATGTTATTTATTTGGAAATTGGGAATGTTTGTTATGGCAAGACATTTCTTTTATTTCAAATATTTCTCTCCATAAATATTATGCCTCAATCTATTTATTGTAGATCTTGTTGAACTTACCTACTTTTATACAACCTTTTTTCGTGGTAATACCCTTTTATACTTGTAACCCAATATAATTCCCACATATTGTTTATATGCATATACTTAATGCTTACTGATACATGCATATATTTCCTATTTTCTGGGTGATGTTCTCCTTCTACCCAGGTGTACATATATTAGTAAAAAAATGACTCAATAAGACCACATTCAGGAATTCGAACTTGAGGATAGCTTGGAATGGCTTGGTTGCCTTCTATAATAGATCTTGTATGTTATTAGATTGATTAGATGTATACCTTTTTTCCTTTGTTATACCACATTTTATGGTGAAGAACAAATAATACTTTTATTTCTATTGCTTATTTATTATCATGTTTTGTAGCATATACCATTTGGGAAATAATCAAATTCCCCTCTTTCCTCCATTTTTTAATGAAATGGTTTTTATATATCTCAATTTAGTGAAGAGTTGATCCCCGTTCGGGTCCCACTCTTTACACTATGGGTATTTAAGTATGTTTGATCACATAATGTGCAATTGATTTTGTCCTTGAAGCTGGTCATATTCATTTTACATAGCCTAGGAACAATGTTGAGGACCATCATAGGGTGATTATACCTCAACATTATATTCACATTTCTATTGTAGAGCCTTATGATCAAATTTGATAATATTGGACCAAGAACATGTAGTATATATCTGGGTTAAGGATTCTGTAATCTTCATTGCCAAATCGACTGCTTTGGCATATTGATTTGACCTGAAGTTTAACATAATTTTGTCTTTCCTTTTTTTGAGTATGAGCTAATCATATGGAATATATTCTACTACTATAAAGAGAAAATAGAAGTATGTAAGGAGTGGGAACCCAGAGGGGATCCACTCCCTACTCAAAATTTGAAAAATAAAACCTCCAGTCCAAACACACCCAAAAGATATGTTGGAGTGGGTGTAATTTTCAAGTCTTATATAATGGTAATTAAAACAACCAAAGTATAGCAACGGAATGAAAACATTGACTATATTAAATTTCTCATAAGGTTACAAAAGAACATCATTACCTCCCACAAAAGGGTTTATAAAAAGGTACAACATAAGGATCTAAGTAGAGGGAAATCTAAATCATAACAACTTTGTCTCCAAGCTTTAACTCCTTAAGTTAGGTCTACATCTTATGCCATGTCCTCCATGTCCTTCACCTAGGGTTGGAAGCATACCCTAGCAAGAAGATAAAAATAGAAGACATCAACAAAGGCCGATATGTGCATACTAAATAGGAAGTTGATCAATATATGGAATAAAGGACAACCAAAATAAAAGGCTTCCCATAGAAAAGTAAAGGACTACCCAAATGGGCATAAAAGAAAGAACAACATTAAAAGAGATACTTCCCATAACCAAACAAATAAAAAGGGTGCCATACTAGCACACATAAAGAATTAGGGCACACAAACCATTATCAATTATCATCAACATGCATGCATGTGAGATAGACATAGCCCTAGAACAATATAACAACAAAGTCAACCAAGTCTCACAAACTTGAAACATGATAGAGAATGACATACTGCCAAACTCCCTATATATAAAAGTGGGCCAAACCTCACAAATTTGAAACTCTGGTATGCGGCCACCTCCATCCCAAAAATAACAGGAGCATACTGCCCTAAGAAAGAAATACACATCCGCCCAAAAACCAATGCAATTACACTACTCTAGTTCTACTGAATCACATATCGTGTTTAATGTAGAGGCAAGTAGAAAGTATAGTCAGATTATACAAACTAGTCATCACAAAAGTGACCAAAATATACATCCACCTCATAAGTAGGCAAAAGACATCACATATCCTCATTTATAGTTTTAACATAAACAAAGCATAAGAAAAGACCAAGAGAACATCTATAGATGATCACAAGATCAGTACCAATTAAAGTAGTTCACATGAACCATAATTTTCAAAAGAACAAGAAATGGTGTAGGCTAATGTACGTAGGACTAAGAGAATGATAAATTAGGCGAATTGCTCAAAAAGAATAACCAGGGATGCAAACATATGTTAAAAGAGAGGAATTAGAAATTGCTCAATATAGAAATAATGTGGGATGCAATCATACCTCACTTCAGAGTCTATACAAATCCAAGATACTTCTAGATCCAAGTCTAGGCCTCCAAAGAACCTATTAAGCATATATGTAGATTTTAGGTAAATTTCACATTGGGTATTCAAACCCTAACAATTACCTTTTTCTTTATATATGATTTAGGTTATCAAAACCATGCCATATTTTAGGTTACCTTTTTCTGAGTTCAAAACATATTTTATTATATTTTCCTGACTTATATATATATATATATGAATTTTACAAGTTATTAACTTTTTAGGTAAATTCGTTAAAATAACCTATTTTCAACATTGGATTTAGGAGACAAAACCAACACCATAAGATATCTCTTATTTTTCTGAATCCAACGACTATTTATTTGTAATTTTTGGATTAGTAGATAATTAGTTATAAATTTTCCAAAATTGACCAATCAGAAAACCATGAAATGCCAAATAAGAGAGAAAGAGAGGGAAAGAGAGGGATCGGGCCTGCATGACTTGGCCCAATAAATGTCGGCAAAGTCATTGGGTCCCACTTCCAAGTTGGCAACCTGCCTCAGCGCGGAAATAAAAACAAGCAACTGTGAAAGACCAAAATAATCCTTGAGCAATAAAGTATAGAACGAGGATTCGAGGAGGGTAAAACTGAGAAATCAAGAGGACTCATCTTCCTCCATTTCTCGTTCCTTCATGAGAGAGATACAACAACAACAACAACAAAACTCAATTCCAAAGCCTATCCAGTGACCTGGTGCAAATCATCATAAATCGATCTCAAACAGAAGTCCCTCGTCTCTCGTTGGACATATCGGGCTAAGACAAATGCAGCGAGGAAGGCTGGGAAGTCAAGAATGGATCCCCACATGTCTACAAGGAAAAAGGGGGAAACTTGATTTGTACCTCATCTATTGAAATCAATTAGGTGATAGGCTTCGAAAGGTACCCAGGGCGCAAGGTACCTCTTCCAGGCGGCGCCGTGGTGAAATTCTCATCGGGGAACTCCATGACCTCATACAGGACATCGGAAGTAGGGAGACATGACCACAGGTCCAAAAGGGTGTAAAAAAGAACTGGGGATAGATACTAGTACTGCCTCGAAGGTGGAGGGAGACTTATATATACACGAGAGGGGTTGAAGAGGCCAAAGCCGATGGTGGACCAAGAAATAGGGGAATTGGAGAAAACATCTCGTCGATCGGGGTGTACAGATGACAAAACCCTAGAAAATTTAGGATGGAAGGGTGTAGAAAGGTGAGAGGATTGTGAAGGAAAGGTTGGAAAAGGAAAATGATGAAAGGAAAGAAAGATAAGGGAGAGAGAGGATTGAAGCTACTGTACACAGGTGGGCACTCTCCTAATGAAGGTAGGAGATAACTTATCTACCGTTGGATCAGGCTGAAAAGGGAATCCAGTCGTTGGATCCTGTGTATAAAAGAAAATAATGAAAAGGGCTGCATGACAGAGAAAAATAATAAGAAACTTGTGTCTGATTAAAGTGGGGTTACATAATTATGTACTTACTTTCCTAATCAAATTGGGGGCCCAAACTTAGTCCAAATTAAATGAAATTTTGCACAGAGACCAGTTAAGGCATGTAAATTCTGGTTATGCAATTAGATTTGCCTTTTGAGAACTTTCAATGTGTTAAATACACCAAATCCTATTTTCTCATTCCTTGTGCATTAATAATGATTTTAAGAATTTCCAAATTTTATAAAACTTCACCCACAAGTCATATTTAATGTGTTGGATATGAATTTGCCACCAATTTTACATGTTGGAGTTGCTTGTATATTTATTTAATATTTTGAAGGTTCTACACACTTTCTCTTTCCTGATTTCACCTTTTAACCAAACATCTTCCAAATTGGTTGAAAATTCACCCAAAGGCTATATTTATTATGTAGATTGTGAATCTAAGATTATTTTCCTCTGTTGAAGTCATTTATTATTTTTATTTGATATTTTGGGGAAAAAACATATCTTCTATTTCCAAATTGAATCAAATTAATTATTATTATTATGTGAATCATGTGAAACTTGACTCCCAAGGCAATTGGGACCCAAGGAACATGATTCTTAACTTAGATCCACTTTTGGGATTTCTTTTTAATGAGTCGGTTCACTATTAATATTTCTGGCCATTCTTACTTAGGTTATCATATTATCATTATGTTCCATAACTTAATATTATCACCAAAAGAGTTATGTGTGATTATTTGTACAGAATTTCATATAATTCATTATTACCTCATGTGACATATTTCATGGGTCCATTATTGGCCAAAGACTAATGTAAGAACATTAGGATACATTATGGTTATTTGTACATGCATTAGCTCATTAGGGTTACACTAAACATCTTTTATGTCTAAACCTCAACCTTGTTTGGCTAAGTCCAAAAGGTCAAAGTTCTAGGTAGGGTCCAAGATCTAGTATGTTACAAAGTACCTAGGAGTATTCATGACAAAGAGGAGTTTCCAAAATTTTGATCTTAAGTAGATTAGTTTGTTTGCATAGATCAAGTTCTAAATTCAAGCTTCATATGGTTGGGTCTTTATTGAGGAGGTCAACGTGTAATAGAGGATGTCCTAAGAAGATGGACCTCCTATATAGTAGAAAATCTATATTTATATTTGATTCCCTCCCCTAAAATGGTTGTGTAGACAATGTGTTACAACATATCCCTTAGGTGTCCACAAATCCTAAAGTTAGGAAACCACAACTCAACTTCCAACTTAATTGAATGACTTTCCTATTTCCTACCTGATACATGAATAAAATATTGTCTAGATGGATTTTTGATGGAGAATACATATATGTTGAGGGAAGGTAAAAGTCATTATAGGAATGATATTAGACCAATGTAGTTTCTCAAATTGAATGCTTGATTGAATTGATTTATATGTGTGAAGTGAGACATGAATTTAAGAATAAAATGAATGAGAAAACCCTATTCAAAGAAAAAGAGGAAATACTTAAAATAAAAATTCTAGAGATAAGATGAAGAAGTGAATTAGTATGTAAAATACATAGAATTATATATATATATATATATATATATATATGTGTGTGTGTGTGTGTGTGTGTGTGTGTGTGTATTTGGTTTGGCCAAAATGATTTTAAGTGATAGGAATATCACCTACACTTGTTTTACCTAGGTAGACTTGGAATATCACTTAGATTTGTTGTACCTAGGTAGACTGCTTAAATTGTCTACTAGCCCAATAGTTGGCTGATTAATGCATTGACAAAGGTCAGGAGGGGTCTCTATAGAGAACATGGTTGATATATGAGTCTGGCTAAAGGATATTTACTCGATAGATTAACTGAGCGACTAAGGAATTTGCAAGTTGACTTATGCTCTGGTAAATGACCAACTAACATCTAAATTTGAAATACTTGTGTGTGGAAGTCAAATTTCAATGAACCAATAGCAATGTTGGTGGGAGGTTCACTGCCACCTTATTCAATTGAGTAAGGGGGTAACCAAACAAGAAAGAGGGTGCCAACAAAAGTTATCTAGGCAACCACAAAAAATAGGAATGTTTGGTTTGCTTAAAATTTAATTATAATAATTGACATGTGAAATCATTTTGTTATATTCTGACACCCCTATCCCTGAAATCAAGTTGTATCAATCTTTGGTATTTTGAGAGTGATAGAGGAAGAGATGGGAAGAATATGTAGTATCAAGGTAGCTCAACTTGGGGAAATAACCTATGAACAGAAGAAGCATGATCATACCTTATTGTAGATGGATTTTAGGTTTCTTCCCAAGTTTGGTTTTAATAAGTTAGGGATCACATCTAGTAGGGATCACCATAATCATGTGATAGGGTGCCCTTATCTATGATAATTTATTGGTTCATAGTCTATGTTGAAATCACCAAACAACTTGTTCTATTGTGATTGGTGTAGTCCAATAGAAATATTAGATTAAAGATGGATGATTGTAGTTATTGTAACAACTGGGTCCACTGCCCAAGGCTCTAGTACAGTTTCAGGAATGACGATTGGCCCCACATACCACCACTAGCCTTAACAAGGCAATTTTTCCTCACTCACGTGCAAGCCAGGATCAACTTCCCGACTGATCACCCATCATAGTACTACTCCAAGCTGAGCACGCTTAATTGTGGATTTCTTTAGTGATGGGCTTCCTGAAAAGGAGGTGCACCTTGGTGATATGGGTAGTCCAATCATTCCTTTTAAGATCATCTTATCTGAGGCCTCAAAGTCCTGGGACATTACAATCTCTCCCACTTAGACTCTTGACATCCTCATCAAGGCTCAACTATAAGGCCTCATAATCATTCCCCATTTCAGTATAGACCCATAATGGCCCATGGACACCCAAATCCCGATCACAGAATACCAGCACAAGGGTGGCTACGTTAACCATAGACAACCCTTTCCGACATGCCTGAACCACACGTCTCAATATTGGCATGCCACATGTCCATGTGGGCCCCACCTACTGGAGGGGTTATGACCATCCTAGTACTACTCCAAGCTGAGCACGCTTAACTGTGGAGTTCTTTATTGATAGGCTTCCTGAAAAGGAGGTGCACCTTCGTGATATGGGTAGTCCAATCATTCCTTTTAAGATCATCTTATCCGAGGCCTCAAAGTCCTGGGACGTTACAATTATTCCCTTTTGATATCGATACACTAGTCTAAAATAATGAACTCATGTTAATCCATTATTGAACTTAAGTTGACTATGTTCATTTCCAGATCTAGATTCTTGTTAGCGATGTGTTAATCATGGAAGATATTATTAAATAGGTACTCAAATACATAAAGGATATGTTATGCATATATATTATATTGTTTAATTCAAATAGTAATTGGGAAATTGAAGATAAGCTAATGAGATTACAAATACAAAGGTGGATATTAATAAGATTGCATGAAACCCTAGACATGGATAAAATGATGTTTGTTATATACGTAAAAAATCATGTATGGGATATGAAGAAAGTAGTTGAAATATGTAAACAAGGTAAAGAGGGTGAGAAAAAGTTTGATACGTATTTATGCAATTTATTGAACTTCTTGTATGACTTGGACGAATACTTTTTTTTTCATGATTGTACTTTTCATTTGGGGTTAGTTAAGAATGGGGATTGATCCATTAAGGCCAGTCCCTAATGAGTTATGCCCTAAACAAGGACTCTAGTAAAGAGAATGAGAATTTGTAGTTTGTATCATATGCTTAGACAGTTGTAAGGTCATGATAATAATGAGTTATAAGATCGTAATTGAATGAGATATAATTTGATATATGTAAAGCGATCAATAGAACTAGTAAATTTCATTTGATAAATTTCTTTTCCAATTTAATGTATCATTCTATTATTATATTAAACACTATACAATAAGGTTCATATAGAATCATTTTGGTTGCAAACCTAAGAATATACAAATGATATGAGTTAAAAACTAGTACAAGTTGAGCACTATACAATGTGTGTCGAGGTCTACACCAGAGTAAAGGAACCAATTTGCTACTTGTCGAGTCAAGATTAGGTAGTTGGAATCATTTTGGTTGCAAACCTAAGAATATACAAATGATATGAGTTAAAAACTAGTACAAGTTGAGCACTATACAATGTGTGTCGAGGTCTACACTAGAGTAAAGGAACCAATTTGCTACTTGTCGAGTCAAGAATAGGTAGTTGGAATGCTCTATTGGAGAACATTGGGTTAAACCCATTTACTGATACCTAATATTAACTAGAGAGTCTGATGGCATCAATAGAGGGATAATAATGCACTGAACACAAACATGAGATTATGGTGGTATAAAGATTTAGTTGTGAGTTTAGTGACACGATCATCATAGCCTATTGATGTACCACACAATGTGATGACTCATTTGGGTTCATTATACTAGGGTCATCTTGAGAAGGCCAATGATCCTATAGTTTCTACCTGGTACCAAGGAAAATATTACAAACTTTTATCTGATTATCTTATAAGGAAACTAAGGCTAGATGTGGTGAGCCCCATTGCACAACTGAGAGCCATTTCAGAAGTCTTATGATCTCAATTCAGTTGTAAGATGACGAGTCCTGAAGTCAGCTGAGAGTCTTTCACTTAGATTGTGTGATCCAAGTGGATTGAAGAAATGTATAATTAAGGAAATAAGAATACCTATATCTAGATTTAGGATATTAAGAGATGATGATTGCATAAGAAAAGTGACCAGACAATAAAAATGAGTGAGCTTTGTGTGCTTTGTATGTGTAATATATTTTCATTCTTAGATTTCATCTAATGTTGTTACTTTCTTATTTATTAAATCTTATTTAATATACCTTTAATTTTAGTTAAACAACTTTTAATATTATCAACACTTTATCCCCTCCCATTAATATATAATATAAACATGCATTTAATTCCATAGAGATGGGATGTTTGCATAGAATGGATATTCTAGCTCACTAAGCTAGTAGTTTGTCCCAATATTGCACATATTTATAGGGTTAACATACTGTTTATGGATATGAAATCACTTCAAATGAGTCTTTTATCTAAAGGTTATTAGTGGTGTAATTAGAACATAGTCAATCTTTCTCAATCCCGCTCTATTTCAGATCATATAGGATCCCATAGAAATGATTTAATTGGTTTAGTATTTGGTCGAGTCTTTGAGTCTTCTTTGATTAAATTGTGTTGTTGCCTTAAGAAGTCATATTCTTGTGTAAGGTTCATTACATCATAATTCTGAGCATGATTTGTCCTTTAAGATAAATTTTTTCGAACAAAAAACTTGACATCAAGATGTCATATTTGAGGACTTTTGATCAAGTTACTATATGTCCTCATCTGACTGGCTATCTGCCAAGTAGACAAAATGTTTACTAAGGTGTTGGGCATGTGATTGATGGAGGCCTTGAGATGGATTAATTTGGTATGTCAAATATGTCATGATTTTGACTCAGATGAAATGGTTTGCATATTTTTCTTCTTTCTTTAAATACAAATTGAAGAATTTGTTAATTAACTACTCTATTAATGTACATAATGGCACCCAATCATGATCATCACTCATTATAACCTTAACTTTCTAAAGTTCATCCAAACCATCCCTCAAATAACTCAGATTGATACCCATTCTACTATATGGGTCCTAATTAGAATGAGAGGAGTAAAAGAAGAAGATTCCACAAAAATCAATCAATTTGGAACCAGGGTTGAGAAAAAAACATGATTAGAAAATGAAGATATGACAAGATGGATGAATTCATACTGAATATGTCAATTTTGACTTGAACTAGTAGAGAATCAATGGATATGTTTTCTTATTACATGGTTCTTCTAAAATCATAAAATATTTTGCGTCATCATCTAGATATATCTATTGGGTTTGGACAAAATTATTGGGACCTCGTGGTTATAATTGTTGAATGGTTTGTATATATAAGTTGAGTAAATTACATGTTTTTCCTTTTTTTGCATCAACAAACTCCAATGGTCTACCGACCACTGGATTCTTGCTATAAAAGATTGGTCCTTGACGATACACTCTAATTCTGAGAGGTTAGTCCAATATGTTGCTTGACCTTTTAGGGTATTGAGATAAAACAAGTCCATCACCAACAATCTACCCCTCCATCGCGATCTACTAGTCTCCATTGGTCCATGGATCTCCACTGACCTACTAGCATTGAGAGTTGAACCCAACCTCTTAATAGGTTAACCAACTTCTTAGTCCATCTAAGGTTGAAACAACCCATGTGTTGTTTTGACCATTCGATCATGATCCAACCTTCACCAAAACCCTAAATATGTTTTAGTTATAAGTGACATTCACAATAATATTTAATTATCTTTTATATTGGTTAATTATAAATTTCTCAAATTAGGGCTTGGTTGACCATTACAGACAATTCAAATATATAGTACAATTATGCAATTCACAATTCACATAATACCTTTCACACTCCAATATTCATATTATAGATAGGTGAATGCCAATGCTATGTATAAAACTTTAATTTTTTTTATTGAGACACATGGCCAAGTATGAAATATATTACTTGAATTTGAGCCCATTTGAGTTTTAGTGGAGCCCTATATTATATTTGAATTTTCACTACAATGATGCTATAATGGTTCCAATAAGTTTTAGGGTTCATTTATGTTCTTATAATAAAGTTCCATCCAATTCAGTGATATTAGGATATAACGGGAATATATATATATATATATATATATATATATATATATATATATATATATATATATATATATATACATATACATATACATATATATACATATAATGTAGGATATGACGAGTTAGTGGTTCAAATTGATGAATAGTGGGAAGTGCATGTATGAGTCTTTCAATATTTTTTGAGGAATATGTCATATGGTGTTCCATAATAGTATGCCTGTTTCATCTTGACAAGTTGGAAAATGTGTCATTCTTAAATGACATTGTATTAGGAATCTAATTTTGAGTACAATACACTATTTTAGATTATCATGTGTACATGAAAGTTTCTAAGAGTCCAGAATTCTTCTGCCAACCCAAAAGAATGAATGAAATAGGCATATCAATATGGTTTGCGCTTCCTAGTTGCCTTGGATATATAGGAACACGCCCACTACCTTTCTCTCCATATGAAGGTTTTATTTCTCAATCAAGTTCAGATCTCTCTAATAATGTGACATGGAATTTTCATGTCCAAAACTAATTTAAGAGAGATATAGGGGTTAAGATATGACAAAGAAGAGTTGGATTAGAGTATGATTCTGGTGAAACATTTAGCCTGATGACTTGAGATATCTCTTGGAGCCATGAAAACTAATTTCTTCTTGAATTGGGAATCCAATAGAGCACAAATGGATGAATTAGATGAGATACATGGAGGAGAGGATTTAAAGTGCATAAAATAAAAGGGAATGGTGATGACATCTAGAAAAAGGGTTTTAATAAAAGATCGGGAAGAAAATAATTGATCCCAAGAATAAGAGGGGTGAAGTTAGGTGATGATATGAGCCTGGAGGCAGGCATTTTGGCCACATCATTAAAGAGGAGGTCATGGATCCAGTGACCGCACAAAATATGTAAGAGATGCAACATCACGTAAATGAACACAATGAATCAGAGCACCTTGTAGAGGGGTATGTTTTTTGAAAGCAGCAACAACACCAAAAAGGACAAGCTTATTGGTCACAAGTTACTGGAAGAGTCTACCCAAGCCTCTAGGTTGTGGAGAGATCATTGGAGAGATCACAACACACCTAGAATAGGGAGACGGTTGTTGGACAAGTAGGTCATGAATACTCTACTTTTTTGGGAAGGAACCTAGCAACAACACATGAGGATCACATGTAGAGAAGAAAAAGGAGGAGGCAAATTTAGATTTGGGTCTACTTCATGGCTAAGATGGATTCCAAGAAATATATGCATGACTGAGAGATGGATAAAAGGAATGGAAAAGGAGGAAATTCAACCATCAAATCTACAAATCAATGGGATATCAAGAAATTCGAGTAGAAAATATAGCACATCAATAGACATTGTTGCTCCATCAGGTATTTTCCTATATATCATATATATTGAGACAAGGTTATATAAACATGGACAATAAGGTGTCTATAGAAATATTTTTGAATATAAATGATTAAAAAAGATGCTTTCACTAGACATTTTCAATGTTAAGTTATTTTATATATTTTGTGTACCAAAACCTATATGACTTGAACATTTTAGTGTATCTTTTCATAAATATCTTGAATAATAGTAGATTTATTTTGACGTGTTTGGCATGATTCTAGAGACTGGTCTTTATGATTATATGTTTTGCCTAGGTTTTTCAATGATAACACTAATAAGGGTATTTTGAGTATTTTTCCCACTGGTTGATCATGAATTTTGATAGAAACCCTAAAACCTATTATGTTCGTTTCTAAAAGTTTGGAGAAGTTTCATTTATAAATATGCAAATACCTAACTTTTGCACCCAAGTTATGTTTATATGAGAATGTGAATGGTTTCTTTTCATAATATTTAGCATATATGATGATCAACACGGAACAAAGTTATTGATAATATTTTATCAATTTTCATTGTGGGACCAGTAACAGTATATGTATAAGACTATGTTTTAAGGTTTTTCCTTATCTAGACATGTACACACATATGTAATAATTCTTTATATGGTAGTAAGGTTTATATGAGTATGCTAGTATATAATAATTATGTTATGTGAGTTTTGATACATATACATTACCATGATTTGTCATATTTGGAACTAGAGTGATATTTTGTCAAAACAAGAACTCTAATTTGGTTTATAACATTTCAATGATGGGTTTGGGTTTAAAAATGGAAAGGGAGTACTATAGATAAACTTATGAAAATTTTGGTGATCCACAGTCTCTTCTATGTAAACACGGTGACTTGGTGTCACACTAGGAATATCTCCAAATGTAATGGGCCATGCCTTGAGTATTCAAAGTTAATTTTTTAGTATGTTTACATGTTTCATATTATAATATTTTCATGATTTACATGATCTTATTTAAATGTTTAAGTAACGTAATGTATTTGAAATTCTCAACAATGATTCAAATTCATGTTTAATATTATACATTCATATTGTATCAAGATTTGTGTCGAGATTTTAAGAGAAGATTTAACAAGATGTCATCAGATCATGGAGTTATACCCATGCAATAGAAGTAGGTCAACTCAAGATACATGACCTATTAAATAAAGTGCAGGTCATGCAACACTGGCACCAAAGTCCAGGGCATGAGGCCCATGTACCATACTACATGTCTCCCGTAAATGATATGTAAAAATGCAAATTAAGTTTGAAGAATAAATACTTCTTTTTTAGATTTGACATTCTAGATTTTCATGTGAATTCAATAAGAATGATGTTTAATAAGAATTATTGTTCTTTCACTATTTCAATTATATATATATATATATATATATTTAAATACCCATGCTACTTATTAATGTCTAGTTTTCCAATGCATGAATAAAGAAGATATGTCTATAGGTGAGGAGTAGGAGCAGATGTAGAGTACAAGATCCCCATACAAGGACCCATAATGAATCAATCGAGTGGGGTGACAACTATTAGAACATCCTTAATACTATATATTTATCTGTTATTATGTTTAGAATTTCATAATAAGAGTCTTGGTCTCAAGATGTTGGAATCACATTTCCCTTTTCATGCCATGTTATAGAATTTTTATATTCTCTTACAAGAATTATTTTGAGAATCAAGCACAATTATGTTTGTGTGTGTGTTGTTACTATTTGTGATGAATACCATGTCCCCATAAAGCGTGTTTTACCCATAAGTAAAAAATTAGTGAAGCTAATATCACCAGTCATAATGAAACTTATAAATATAAAAAAAGTTAATTATTTTAATTACTCATACCAATTTAAAAGAAAAACAAATTAAATTGTAGTTAGGTGTTAAAATCAATTGAAAAATGTAAAAAAGGCCAAAAACGACTTCACCTGAGGGAGGATATGTATGGAAAGTATCATCAAGAGACCGAGAGAGGCAATGCTATAATGACTGTGGAAGGTGTCATACACCCTCGTATCATATGGATTTTAGTATTGTGGTTCAAAAACTCGAGTTTGCAAAATTGTTCAATTTGAGGTTTGGTGAAGAAAAAATAAAATAAGGGAGAAAAGAATAATTAGGGTGTGCAAGTGTTTGGGGACTCAAGATGACTGTGACTTTCCCCCATCATCTCCAAAGACTCTACTTTTATTGAGGATCCCAATCGCCTTATGATCTCCCACGAAAAAACCCATCCCGACGATTGAGATGAAATGTAGGAAGATAAAGAAAGGGACAATTATAGCAGGATATAATATGAGCAAGATCTACTTTTCTTCATGTGATCAAGCAAAAGAATATAAGAGATGACTAGTTTCGCATGGTAAAGATCTTTGTAAATAATTTTCAATGGATAATGACTATAATATCGAGGGGATACCCAATTCAGTTAAGTATGCCAGTTATCATTAGATGAAAATTTGTGAATATGAGGATGATTAATCGAGTTGAAGCATTAAAAGTAGTTAATTTTTTATGACAAAGAAAGTTGAAGAGTAGTTAAGGTAGCTTTTGATGATTAATCAAGTTAAAGATTGGTTGTAGTTATGAACAAGTTGAGATAAAGATAGATAACTAATAAGTAAATCAATTTCACCTTCTTACTGCCTCTACAACCTTCCAGTATAGTCCAGTCCATGTGCTAGAAGAAGGATTTTCTAGGCACTGAATGATAAATCCTTATACAAAGGGATATAGTCTCTCTCTAGATTTAGGAGTGTCAGAACAGAGGCCTTGATATGGTACATATGAAGTGAATATTTGTAGTTGTGGATTAGGTTAGGGGTTTCATCATTCAGAAAAGAAGTTTCCATAACAAATCCCTATCAGATCTGAGAGAAGGATATCAAAATATTAGGAATTTCATTGCGTGAGGAAACCCTAGCGAACACTGCATTGTGTAGGGATTTCCATAGAAGAACACATGATTCTACCACATGGGACCATTGCATAACACCAGACTCCACTAGGTGTCCCCAAGAAACAAAGACTTTTTCATATCTGATTTTTGTAATTTTCTAGAATATTATGGAGATATCTAGGATAAGAAATTCATTTCGATGTGAGATTTTATCATTGGTAACACAATTTGAATAAAAGAAGGGAATATGAGAGAAAAAACTTGAGGGCAAAGTCTTTCCTTTTTCTCTTTCTTAGTAACAAATATATGTATTTGATTGAATCAGAAAAGTGCAATTGAACTCTCAATTGGAATGAGAATTGTTTTTTTTATTAAGAATGATTCAACTGGACAACTAATGGAAGAATTGCTTGCACAAATACTTAAGTAGAGAGGTATCCTTAAAGCTAGATATTTCCCATCAGTGAATGTGTTAAGGGCGAGGAGGGGGCATAACCCAAGTTTTACATGGCGCAACATCTGGAATGCAAAGAGCTTAGTTATGGAAGGCATGCAATGGAGAATAGGAGACGGGACCGACATTAATATTTGGACAGACCACTGGATACCAAATATCAATGGAAGTCTGGAGGCCATCTACGGAGTATCCAGTCTGTCTATTCAATGGGTGCAACAACTCATCAATCCAGTCACCAAGTCTTGGAACAGAGAATATGTAGAAGAGGTTTTCACACCAGGGATTGCCAGCAAAGTGCTAGCCATGCCGTTGGACATGTCAAGTACAGAGGATACCATCTTTTGGAAGCCAAGCAGAACTGTAGAATACACTATCCGGTCCGCCTATTGGCTTGCGTGTATGCCAGCTGCAGCAGCAAATGCAAGATCCATCGGAGGAGGCGATCCAGTTTGGAGAGCTATTTGGAAGAGAGGCCTCATCCCGAAGGCAGCACACTTCCTGTGGCGCTGCGCGATGGGGGCCCTGGCCACGCTGGGGAGGCTATACGACCGACGCTGCCATGAGACGGGAACATGCAACCTGTGCCAGCTAGAAAAGGAGGATGTGAGCCATTTGTTACTTAGATGCCAGATAGCCTGGGAGGTGTGGAGTGGTTGTTCTTCAGAACAGCAAGCCAATGTACAGAACTGCCGACAAGCCACAGCAGCTGAGGCGATCATGGCTCTAACGCGGACCGGAGATATAGAGAAAGAAGAGGAAGCGATTGCAGCTATGTGGACCATATGGACAAGAAGGAACGAGATACCATTTGAAAATAAGTATCGGCCACCCCACTTCATCCATCGTTCTTTTCTGCGGCTGATCTGGTCTCACCGTGAAAGCAGAGAGAAAGACAGCCGACCAAAGCCAGCGGAAGTGCAGCTGGGCAGATGGAGATCCCCACCACCGGAAGCCACCAAACTTAATTGCGACGCGGCAGTGGGAATACAGAACTTTGATGGAGCCGGATTGATATGGAGGAACAATAATGGACAACTGATGAGGATAGTTGGTATGAGGAAGCCCTCCATGTTAGATGCACGATGTGCAGAAGCCTGGGCCATCTACGAGGGAATACGGATATCAAAAGATATGGGAATCAACAGACTCATGGTGGAATCGGACTCGGAGGCAGTGATCAATCTCCTCAGATCATCATCCAAGCGCAAGGACCTGCTGGGGACATATCTAGATAACATTTACCTTTTATGTTCTTCTTTTCCTAGTGTAATGTTCAGTTTTTGTAAGAGGCATGCCAATGGGTTAGCACATATGCTAGCCATGAGGGCTATCTCGAGTAGTTCTGCGTTTAACACCACCTCTTCTTTTCCATCCTCTGTAATCACTCATGCTGTAACGGATTTGAATGATTAATAGAAGATGGACAAGTTAAACCTAAAAAAAAAGTAGAGAGGTAGAAATTTCTTTTCCCTGAACCGTCCATAAGTTGCAATTGGTGGATGTGGGTGCGTTAAATGCGTGGAAAGTTATGTAAAAAGATATGGAATAATCGGGATACATTCTAACATTATTTAGAGAGCAGATCTAACCGTCCATAAGTTGCAATTGGTGGATGTGGGTGCGTTAAATGCGTGGAAAGTTATGTAAAAAGATATGCAATAATCGGGATACATTCTAACATTATTTAGAGAGCAGATCTAACCATGATCGTAATTGAGTGATTAAAAATAGTATCAACGATAACCATGAAGTACACGAGTTATAGATATCACATAGTTACTTTGCTTCGTGTACGTGTATGCTAAGGGAGTGCTACAATATCGAAATTAAGATCATAACTCATCACGATACCTCAATTATATTATTAAATATTATTACTCTAAGATTTTAAGTATTTCATTAATTAGACACCACATTGCATCATATTTAATTTAAGATCATCAAAATTGTAAATATGCATTGGGGGTCTAACTAAGACTATAATTATCAGGTAATATGATGTTGTGACTCAAATAGGCTCGGAAATCCCCAAATCACAAGCATGCATGGCCCAAAACCATCTTACATTGATTTAATAAATAAACTAGTGGTACATTGGTTTAGTGGGGCTCGGACATCTTTTTACACGAAATTTATAGATCTCTCCGAAACAAAAAATAACGAACATACAAGTTCTGATATATAATGCTAGAGCATGCCTGGACACCATAACCTGGTTTCTGAATTCTGAGAGCCCCATACAAGTATACCCTTAAATCTTGGTGAGGCAACCATTTTGTAGAGCCCAGCTGTGGCCTGTCTGAGGTCTGAACTAGAGCGTCTAGCCCCTGTTTGGGAATGGACTGGACCGGGATTAGGGTGTGTCGTGTAGCGCCACGGCGGCCCAATCCGGTCCGGTTTGGTCAAGAAACGTGTTTGGCAACCAATCCATTTTGATCCCCGTTTTGGGATAACGAAATCCCATAATCCGCATAATCCCAGTCCCGGTCGAGGCAGGATTGCGAATCTCAGTCCGGTTTCTGCCCAGACACAACCCCCCGACCCCGATCCCTCACGCCCCTCCCTCTCGCCCTAGACTTCTCCGTCTCGCCCTAGCCTTCTCCCTCTCGGCGGTCTTCCTCCCGACGCTTCACAGCTCTGCGCGCATACTGTTGGTCTGTGTGTGAGAGAAGTAATTCAGCCGTCTACGATGTCTGCGACCTCGACCAAATCGCGGAGGGAGGCCAAAGGTCATCGTCGGGCGAAGCGCCCGCATGGAGAATTAATTCATCCGTCTGCAACCGCCGGTCTACTGGGGCGGCTACATCCCTCAAAAGCAAGGTAACCCATACCCTGCCATGGTCTTCGACTATCTGAATCTGACATTGTCATTGTCCCATCTTGTCGACACATAAAAGAAACCCTAGCGCGTCCAAGGCAAAGTGTCCATCTGCCTTCATATTCGTCTCGTCCAAGGCAAAGTGTCTGTCTGCCTTCATATTCGCCTTGTGCTGCGAGGTTCTTCAATTCCACATACGCCTGTTGGAGCAGCTGTTCGTGGAAGCTGGTCGTCCCTGGCTTAAATCTGGCGGTTCTCCTCCCTGGTGCTCCGGCGGCGCTACACACATCCAAGATTCCGCAGTGCTTCTTCTTTATCGCCCCTTCCTGCTAAGGTTGGTCACGAAATAGGGTAGCTGATGCTTTTGTTTGTGATGTCGATTAGGGCAGACATTTCTGAGGTGATTTCTGAGGTGGATTGGTCATTAATTTGTGTATTTATTCAGCCGACATTGGTTTCAAACAAGTTAATCGTTGTGTATGATAGTCACATTTTATCAGTCGATGGCATAATTTAAGCAATGTTTGTCATGGATAGGAGCAAATATATCCATCTCATTATTCATGTTTGAATACGGTTAGAGAGGAGGCCAGGGAATAATACAACCTTTTTGGTTGATATCTACCCCAAAGTTCCTTCTTTCTCTCCCGTTGTTATGCTTTTTTCATTTCCTGTTGCTTGCTATATGGAGATAATTTGGACTAAGACGAGATAGCCTTTATCTAGTACCCACAAGTATCCCAAAATGATTTTATTGTCGAAAAAATAACTGTAATAAATGATTATGTGCATCTACGGAATAATAAAATGATAAAGAGTACTTATTACTAGCTTTAGTTATACATTACTTGTAGTATTATTGGTATACGTACCATGTTTCATGCTTTATAACTTTTTAGTGCTATGATAATATTTTTGTTGCTTGAAACTCATCAAACAAATATGTTTTGATTATCCTATCATGGGTTCTTGTTGAGTTTCCATGCACTGAATCTGTAGATTACACTGAAATAGAACAATTTTTTACATACATGTGCAATTTAGTAGTGTTTCTGTTATAGAATACCTAGGTCTGTAAAAAATGGAATCAGTTTCGACTATGAAGAGATAATCTGTAAAATAAATGATTATTGTTTTGGATTCTACACAATGGTTGAATTACATTGAGTCTATTTGATCACCATAATTTATTTCTGACATTTAATTTGTATTTGAAAGATAAATATTTTGTTGATGATTTTCTTGCATAAGCATAGGTTCACGAGTGCACTAAAAAGCCTAGTTCTTGTGATGTCTAATTTGATTATTATAGCTAGTAATAGTTTTCAGTGACCCAACCCAGTCTGTTTCAACAACTTGCAGTTCAAATCTCTTTACATTTGTGATATTAATTTATAATCATACTCTTTCTACCTGCACATTAATTTAACTTTGAAATGCTATGATAATATTTCTTTTGTTTGAAACTCATCAAACAAATATGTTTGGATTGTAATGTCATGGGTTCTTGTTGAGTTTCCATGCACTGAACTTGTAGATTACACTAAAATAGAACAATTTTTTCATTGTTGTAATAAGGGGGAACAATTTAATCTACTGATTTAATCTATGATAATAACTAGCTCAGTCAAAAATTGAATCAATTTAATCTACTGATTAGTATTGCAGTATTATAGGTCGAAAATGAGTACTAATAACTACCTTTATTTATACATTACTTGTAGTATTCTTTATACCTACCACGTGTCATGATTTATAACATTGAAATGATTTTCTTGCATAGATAAGTTTGTGAAAGTAGGAATTTTCTTATGTAGATACAATGTTGTGGTTCAGAATGACATTTTACTAAATTACACGAATTACTCAATCTATTAATATGATACAACATTAGGTAATTCCTCAGTTTAAGCATCATTTTGTTGACCTATTTGATTATTATAGCTAGCAATAGTTTTCAGTGACCCAACTTCCTCTGTTTCAACAACTTGCAGTTAAAATCTCTTTACATTTGTGGTATTAATATTAACATTTTGTCGACCTATTATAGGTCAAAAATGAGTACTAATAACTACCTTTATTTATACATTACTTGTATTATAGGTCATGATTTATAACATTGAAATGATATCATAATATTTCTTTTGCCTGAAACTCATCAAACAAATATGCTTGGATTATCCTATCATGGGTTCTTGTTGAGTTTCCAGGCACTGAACTTGTAGATTACACTGAAATAGAACAACTTTTTCATTGTTGTAACAAGGGGGAACAATTTAATCTACTGATTTAATCTATGATAATAACTAGCGCAATAAAAAAATTGAATCAATTTAATCTACTGATTAGTATTACAGTATTATAGGTCAAAAATGAGTACTAATAACTACCTTTATTTATACATTACTTGTAGTATTCTTGGTATACCTACCATGTGTCATGATTTATAACATTGAAATGATATCATAATATTTCTTTTGCTTGAAAGTCATCAAACAAATATGCTTGGATTATCCTATCATGGCTTGTTGTTGACTTTCCATGCACTGAACCTGTACATTACACTGAAATAGAACTGTTTTATACATACATGTGCAATTTAGCAGTGTTTCTGTTATAGAATACCTAGGTCTGTACAAAATGGAATCAGTTTGACTAGGAAGAGATAATCTTTAAAATAAATGATTATTTTTTGGATTCTACACAATGATTGAATTACATTGAGTCTATTTGATCACCATAATTTATTTCTGACATATGATTTGTATTTGAAAGACAAATCTTGTGTTTCTTGCATAGATAAGTTTGTGAAAGTAGGAATTTTCTTATGTAGATACAATGTTGTGGTTCAGAATGACATTTTACTAAATTACACGAATTACTCAATCTATTAATATGATACAACATTAGGTAATTCCTCAGTTTAAGCATCATTTTGTCGACGTATTTGATTATTATAGCTAGTAATAGTTTTCAGTGACCCAACTTCCTCTGTTTCAACAACTCAAATAGAACAATTTTATACCGACATGTGCAATGTAGCAATGATTGTGTTACAGAATCAATTTTGGTGTATAGAGTAAGTTTAGTTACAGAATACTTCCAGGACACACCAACATAGTAGTAGATGTTGTATAGAGTAATTTTGGTGTAATTGCAGCTCAACCATCACCATTCAAGTACATGCTTTCGTTGGCATAGAAAGTAATGCAAGACAAATATCTTATCAGCAAACAAAACACATCTTTAAATATAGCTAACATGTACAATTTGAGATGAATCCGATGGCATGAATCAAATTCCACTGTAGTATTATCTTGATAGCATAACGATTTGTGTATCATAATATATTGCAGCACCTACGGGGGTATGTCTTCCAATGACCCCAAGTTTCATATTGTTTGGGCAAGAGAGTCTGATGCCGCTCTAGTATCAGCATTGCGCAAACAGTATGACCTAGGCAGGTGTGTCGATGGTCATTTCACTAGGGAGGTTTGGAGGGAGGTAACTGTGGAAATGCAAAATAGGATGGGGAAGACGGCCTGCAATATAGACCAGCTCAAAACTCGATGGAAGAACTTGAGGAGGGACTATGCTGCTTTGAAGCTTGTGACGAATAAGAGTGGCGTTGGATGGGATGACACTAGGCATAAGCCCACGCTGCCCGATAGCCCTGAATGGAGGGAGAGCCTTGCGATATATCCAATAACCATTCCCTTAATCGAATAAAGTAATGTCCTAAATTTACACTTAAACTTTCCTAATACAAATTTTTCGCATACTTAGGCAAACAAGGACCTTGCTAGGTTGCTTAACAAGCCGTTTCCCCACTACTATGACATCGAGATGATGGCGGGGAGGAACATTGCTAGAGGACATCATGCAATGTCTTCAACGGACACACAAATCCCTTCTGACGTTGCCTCCGAGGATGATGTCAGTGTCGACTTAGATGGGTCAGAGACACCCATGAACACTGGAAGCAAATCAGGGGAACCGAATATGGCCACATATGGGATGCAAAGTGAGGGAGACATCAGGGGAGGTGGAACAGATACACCGAGCGTTGGCTGGAGGCCTCCTGTCGTTAGGCGCAAGAAGCGACCATCAATGGCTCAAGACCGATGTGGGCTTTCAAATGAAGTGTTATCTGAATTCACACAGGTTTATGCAAAGGTTCACGAGTTAGGCAGTGGTGTGGCAACTAGAGCCTTTGAAAAGAAAGAGTTTACAACCATCTTACAACATTTCCATGACACTTACCCAGATGCCCCCACTACTGTGTTTACAACACTTGTGAACGCCATCAAGGACTCAACAAACCGCAACATCTACCTCAGCCTTATAGACACACCTTAAAAGATAACTATATGGTTGCAAGACCTTTGGGAAAGGTCCCAAGCTGCCAATGCAACACCAACACCTTCAATGCCATCCTCGTTTATGCCATCTCACAATGCATTTTTCCCGCAATCCCCAACACCCAACTTCAGTAACAGCCCAAGTATGCCATCATCATTTATGTCATCTCATCGTGCATTTTTTCCTTCATCCAATGATGTTGGCCCTTCTGGATCATAAGGGGGAACATCAGTTTGATTAACGGCCAGACATTTCACTCAGCAAATCAGTAGAAAGTTATTTCATTGTTGTAATAATCTATTTCCCATCGAAACATTTTCTTTCGCCATAATCTAATTTGCTGAATTGTTGAAATATTTTTATTCCCATCCAGACATTATTTTACCGCAGAAACTAAATTGATTAACTGTTGTAATAATTTATTTCACTGCCATGCTTTTATTTTGCGTTCAATCGAATGCACTATGTTTTCTGCAAGCCATTATTTTACATGTCCACGGTTACATATGATTGTAGACTAGTTATTTTTTCCTTGTCGTTGTCATGACAACCTTGCTACGATTCCACTTGTAGGCATCATGTCAACCACTGACCAAACAGAAACACCTGAGCTCCTCACACACATTCTACATACATTGTCTGGTCCAGCTAATCACATTGCTGATACAATAGCTGAGTCCATAGCAAATTCCATCATCGATGACATTTCCGACATACCACCTACAATACCTAGATCAGTTAGCATTAGGAGTGGCCACCAGAAGGTCTTAGAAATTTTAAATGGTCATGAACAAATGGCTTATGACCTATACCGAATGAGACCACATTCTATATTGGCCCTTGTGGACAAGCTTGAGAGTCGGGCCTTGTTACGAAGTACTAGAGGCGTCAGTTCAGTTGAGGTTGTATGCTACTTCCTACAAATGGTTGGCCATGGACATACAAATCATGCTTTGGCTGAGGACTACATTCACTCTGGTGAGACCATCAGTAGAAAGTTCAACGAAGTATTGGACGATGTGTGTTCGTTGTCCAATGACTACATTGTCATGCAAACTGCAGCGACATGCACGACAACACATTCTCGTATATTAGAGACCCCAAGGTTCTACCCGTACTTCAAGGTAATAGTTAGCCCCTACAATATTTAATCATTTGGATATATTTAATTTATTTACAACCTATTTCGGTGTTATAGAATGCCATCGGGGCAATTGACGGAACACACATCCCAGTCTTGGTTAAACGAGACAAGCAAAATCACTATCGAGACAGAAAAGGGAATGTCTCCCTTAATGTCTTGGTTGTAGTTGACCTCTCCATGGAGTTTACATATGTCCTAACTGGGTGGGAGGGATCGGCTGCTGACCAACGGGTCCTACAGTCAGCGACAACCACGAGGGGGGGTTTAAAGTTCCGCCGGAAAAGTTTTACCTAGTTGATGTAGGGTATGCCAACACTCGACAATTCCTTGCACCGTATCGCAACACAACTTACCATATTTCTGAGTACCGAGGAAACAGACATGCTTACACCAGCAAAAAGGAGATGTTCAACCACCGCCACACACAATTACGTAATGTTGTAGAAAGAGCATTTGGGGTGCTGAAGCGGCGGTTTGCCTACCTTAAAAAGGGGGCGACATATCCCATACATTCGCAGCGTCGCCTCGTAATGGCTTGTTGTATCCTCCACAATTTCATACGCCACCAACATGATGGCGACAGTATCATGGATGAACTCCCAGATGACATTTCAACATCTGCCGTTCCCCCTGCTGGGTTTGACCTGAGTTCCCTCCAACAAACAACTCAGGCCGATTCAAGGGAGGGCGATCATTTACGTGAATCCATTTCTAATTTGCTATGGGATACCCGTTGATGTACAATTGTATGTGTAATAGTCTTTGACATTATTTGATAAATCATCTACCACATAACTTTGTAGCCTTTAGTTGTTTATTTTACGAACTTTTTACAGGATCCTAATAATATACATGACATAATGATTCAGTAGGTTGTCTTGAAATGAAGAATGGAATGCCTTGCTGTACATGCAGCCTTCAATGCACTGTACGTGCGTATATGGATGCCGCGGACGCGACAAATGGATGTTTTGAAAATAACAACCCCCACAGACCGTATTTTACATGTGGTAGGGGTCTTATTTCGAACATATGTCAGATGAGATTGCCCGCACAACGTGTACCACCCACAGTTGCCACACTTACTGCAATTAGGGATGCTATGCTAAAACAACTTGCATATGCACGCAACGAACGCAAGCTATGGTCTGAACAATGTGACTTTGTCAGTTCGATAAGAGCAGACACCGATAGGCTCGAACAAGATATTTGCACTCTACGTGAGAGGTGCCAATATCTTCGCCAACGACTTCACATCACGAGCAATAATGACTCTTCAAACGAGGACAGATACAATACATCATAGATGTAGAACAAGCAGTTAGGCCTATTTTATGTTCAGAAATTTGTATTTGAAATCTATTTTCAGAATCCGACAATATTTTTACTAATCCTCAATCATGTTTTAGATGTCAATGAATCCATCTGAAGTTCCGAGGTGTGATTGTGGGTTAGATGCAGCCTTGCGGCTTAACACAGAGGATGCAAGGTTGTATGATTTTGGCATTCTGAGTGAAAGGTCGGGCGAAATGTATTACATATGTCCTTCTCGTGAGGTGCACTAGTAAATACATACATAATAGGTTGCCGTTGTGTATGCTGCACATTCTTTGTCATTCATTAAACTTGATAATACATTATAGGGAAAAGATTGGTGTAGATACTTCCGTTGGGCAGTCAATCTCCCCCCAACAATTGATTCTTTGAAAGCTGAGATTATGTTACTAACTGTCGAGTGCAAGTCATTGTGGGGACAGGTAATGAACATGAAGGACTTTGTTGAAATTCATCACAACTACGATGATATATACACCCAAAAAAAGTATGAGCATGAGGTTCTAGAACGCTATGTTGCCTGTCTGGAGGAAGATTGTAGTCTTCTTTTGGACATTCCTTCACCCACGGTGACACCATAACGTTTAATGGCAGAGAGATACATTTAGTTTGGTGTATTGATTTACATTGTCCACCATTTGATGTTTTTAACATTAAATCTTTCTGAATTCATCCGACATTAATAGGCTTTTGTTATTTATCATAATGTTGGTGTATGTTTTATGGAGGGTGTATGTTTTTTCATCGTAATGTTGCTGAATGTTAGTTAGCACTGAATATGCATTTTATATTCCCTTAATTGTGCCATACACCCTTACGTCTAAAATATATTACTTACAAAATTTGTAATATGGCTGGGTCTCCAAGGACGCCTTCTTTTATGTGGTGTACGGAGCTTGATATGGTTCTCAGATGTATGATGAGAAACCAATATGAGTTGGGGAGATGTGTTAATGGAGTATATACTACACAGTCTTGGATGGAGGCATGACGTGACTTCCGAAACATAACTGGGGGGCCTTACATATCTTTGACTGAGTTGCAAATGAGATGGCAACACATAAGGAGAGAGTTCATAAGAGACAATCTTTTTATTTTGGGAGATTTATTGCCTCCCCAGCCATTGGTCGTGCAACGCAACTTCGTGATGACTCGTCGCATTTACCCACCTGGGGTTGCTGAATACCTTATTAACACCGATGAGTGAATCAAACAACCACGTTAGACGACGAAAGTAACACTTGAACTTGTAATATATTTCCACGACATTGTAGTTGTTTGTGTTTACTTCGCAACATTTATTTGTATGTATCTAAGTTTGTTTGGAGCTTTATTGTTATGTATTGAAGGCATACATCACATTCTTAATTGTTTGTAGCTAAGTTTGTTTGGAGCATTTATTTGTATTCAATATTGTCACAACTATCTTACTATTATTGATATTTGCTAATACTTATATTTATTTATTAACTATAGATGTCATCATCGCGATCATGGTCAAAGGCAAGGACAAAGTTTGAAAAATTAGTGATGTCTCCGTCGAAGATTAAAAAATATGTAGAAGAAAACCTTGTTTGCAAGAAAAAATGTTGCGAGCCTACACGCGATGAGGGCCCAAATGAGAGACACAAACAAGCCAAGGGTGTTACTCATCTGATTCACCATCTGCCATTGTTGTTCGACTGGCCAAAAGACGCCAGCAAACATGAAACAAATCAATTGTTGAACGAAGCCTGTGTTGTGTCATGGGACGAGTACGACGAGGCCATAAAGTTGGCCGACGAGTACGACTAGGCATGAAGTCGGCTGCTTGCTCACCATCTTAGATTGTGTAGCTTTGTCTTTGTCTAGGTCCAGGGCAGACCTCTCCTTTCAGTTTGTATGTTACAGATGAATTTTCTCGGAAATATCTAAAATATTTTCTGTTTTTTTATGTTGTATTAAGTTCTGCTAAGACATGCAAGTTCTGCTACAGACATGCTATGCACGTTTGCTACTATTTAATTTAAATGCATAAATTATGCATTTTATATATTATTTATTTGTTATTTAATATATAATACACTTCGACCAACTTTTGCTTAAGCGGCAGCACAACTACACATTCCTTACTCTGGTTAAAACGGTTCTACAACATCAGGACAGAATCAACAAATACTGACTACGCTGCCAAACAAAAGCAGACTGAATCTAGCCTAGTAGCCAAACAGAATCAGACTGCAATCAGACTCAAATCAGACCAGCTGACCAGAATCAGACTGGGTTGCCAAACAGAATCAGACTAGGTTGCCAAACAGAATCAGACTGACTAACCCGTCTAATCATGTCCAAACTACGAAATCCCAGTCCGTTCCCAAAGCCCCTGTTTGGTTCGTGACTGGGATTCTGTAGTCAGGACTAGATTAGACGGGGTTAGTCAGGATCGAGTCTGATTCTGTTTGGCAACCCAGTCAGATTCTGTTTGGTAACCCAGTCTGATTCTGGTCAGCTAGTCTGGTTTGAGTCTGATTTCAGTCTGATTCTGTTTGGCTACCAGTCTGGATTCAGTCTGATTTTGTTTAGCAACCTAGTCAGGATCTGCTTACTTTGTCATGTTCTTACATCTGTTAAAACATTTACAAAGTATGAGCTGTTTTAGCTTTGGAAACTATATATAAAATACTAAATAATTTACAATCAAAGACATGATATAATAACTGACTAGCGAGATGAATAATGTTTTACACAAAGTTTGACTAGCAAAGAATTAATTTAGTGCACATATACCTCTTTTAACCCCATAATATAGTTTCTACTAAAAATGGTTTGGGTAAGTGCGAGAAACTCATGTGGCATAAAATGTGAAAGACGAGTTTAATTTGGTGTCCTCATGTTATTCATTCACTAGAAGCAAATATTACTAATTGGGCTTGGAGGTTGTTACCGATGCGGCATCCGAGGTCTTAATACAGATCAGACGGAATAAACCTTGGCATGTGTTCGTTGCTGGTGATGCCGAATCAACACATCCGGGGTCTTGGTCTGTGTGGGGAAAAATGAGTCTGGGCAGCTGGGCCCGGTAAGCTCGGACAACGTGGCCAACACCGCCGCATATGAATTCTCAACGTTGGCCCTAGGAAGAGCCCACACCTGTCTAATTCGTAGGACCAACCGGGACGATGGTGTGTTGGGGTGGCATTGGGAGTGTAAGAGGCGTGGAAAGCTGGTGGTCGCCTACTGGCAACGCCTCTTTTGAGCTGCTGGTAGCCGGGGACTTGACGTGTGAAGTCGCGACACAGAACTTCTCCGTCATATGCTGGAGCTTAGATCTGAATAATGCCACCGGTGACTCTCCCATTACCGCAGGTTCTCCCAGGATTATGTACCGGCTCTGGAAATTCTAGCGAAGAGTGCCCGTGTGGGCCATATCCTGATTCGGAAAGGCTCTGCTCCAGTTCTAGCGTCATCTGCAACCCTTGCGAGACAGGTCGAGGCCGTCCAGATAACCAATTCCCACCCCTTTCTCCTCTTCCTCCTAATGGTACCTACCCATGCGGCGGTGCACGGGATGCAAACGAGAGAGAAAGAGGCAGAGAGAGAGTCGGGTTTTGTTTGTAAACAATATAGGGGACGTTTGTTTAACCGCATTTAGCTGTATTGGATTGCATTTAATGATCCGGCTACAGAAAATCTATGTTTGTTTTAAGGGAGCTGGTAAATAGACATAATCCGGTAGTTCTAAGCGGTGCATAAAAGCTGGATGGGCTCATCCTTTTCAAATTGGCAGGGCGCCGAGATCCAGCGGAATCTTCTCGCTTCTACTGCTGCAGCGCAACACAAAAACATAAGCCCGCGTCTGCTATCCGTAGCAGCGATACAGCTGACCAAACAAAAACTTCTGTCCTCCAGATTTCCGTAAAATCAGAAAATCGTAATACCAGGACTTTGTAGATGCTGCATTCGTAGAAATCCGCTAAAACACGGGAAACCAAACGTGCCCATAGTCGTCACGGGAGGAGGGAGGTAGATGTGACATGTACTAAACCGGACTGAGAATTGGAATCATGCTTAGAGCGGGATTGACTTGGTCCGGATTTGGGGGATAGAGAATCCGAAACGGAGTCTGTAATCTCATTGCCAATCAAACAACAAAACAACGGAGGTGGCACAAACAGGGGCAAAGGGCCTAGAGTCCAGACCAGTATCCGACTCAACGAGCAAAACCCTTCCAACCTCGTCACCACCTCTCTCGTCACTCACCTCCTCGAGTACGGTCCAGCTTCGGCCGTCCCATCCGACTACTCACCCGGCTATGCTCGCTCTCTGTTCGCCATCTTCGACCACGCATCTCCCCCGTTCCCCCTGCTTTCCCACGTCTCTCCCCGTTCAGAATTGCTTTGTTTCGGCGCGACCAGCTCATGCCCACGGCGCTGATTCTTGTCCGGCGGCCCTTGGGCTGGGCTTGGGTTCCAGATGCTCAAGGTTCTGCTGCACGGAGAACGGCTATATGGAGCGGTGTAGTTTCCCCTTCCAGTCCGTCGCTTCTGGGTTATCGCGCCGCCGTCGTGGGAGGGGGAGGGGTTTCGTTGTCACTGCAAAGGCCAAGACCAAGGATTACTACGCGACGCTGAACGTCAGTAGGAACGCCACCCTGCAGGAGATCAAAAGCGCCTACCGCAGTCTCGCGCGGAAGGTCAGCACACGCTTTCCTCGTTATAGTAATGTGGTCAGACAGTGCATGTGGGCTACTAATGCGGTCCCTATCTGTAAACTGGTGTAAGCATAGGTTACATTATGGGTATGGGTATGAATTAGTCTAGGGGCTGGCTAAGTGGGTTGATCGTGCCTTTTCCAATGCAGTGTTGCAGTGTAATGTAAAGGGCATAGGCAGTGATAAGGAGATTGTAAGCCTGTTTTCTTGCCGGAATCTTCTTATGTAATGGAAGTTTTATATAAAAAAAATATATATATGGAGGTCAAGGCTGCACGTGGATTGGCCATTGTATTGGAAACCTCTCGAGATGCCACGTTAGAGTTACTTCCGTATGTATAATTTGTAATGCTTGATTTTTTCTAGTGCATTTTGCAAGCAATTAGTGTAGTTTTTGGCTTAAGTTTACTATACCAAAGAATAACTCAAGAACTTAATTTATACTCTGGGGTTTGTTTAAATTGCTGGAAATCTTATTAGAAGTTGGTCTTTCAGCATCGAGAGAGGTGGCTAATTCAATACGGAACTTTTATAAGAGATACAATGTTGGAAACTTTTGTCCCCTTTCCAATTTTCGTCAATATCCGATGAGATTGTGCAAGAAAGGTCACATGCCATGATTTAGAGCTCAACAACTTGCTTGGTTGGTATTTGGGGAAGAAGGGGAGGACAGAGGAAGGCAAAGAGTTCACTGTTTGCTGACAATGTAATGTGAAGGAAGGGGAATGGAGGAGAACATGATCTATGCACATTTCCTCCCGCTCCTCTCCCCAATGAATCCAGGTGGAGAGGAAGGGAATGGAGCAATGATGTCTTTCAACATCCTACTTTTTCTTTTTCAAGATAGCAAAAGTTAAATTTTCGTATCATATGCCTTCCTTTCCTTCCCTGGCTAACCAAACACAATATAAATAAGATAACCTTCCCTCCCTTTCCTTCCCCGTGATTCACCTCCCTTTCTTTCCCCTCTTTTCGCCGAATATAACAAATACAGCTTAAGGGTTTAACCGTGCAGATTAGACGAAAATCTTGTTAATTGACAAACTTTTGGGCTAGATGAAGACCGGGAATCAACACTGTTGAAACTGAACTACATCCCTAGTAAAAAACCCTTCCTTTATGTTGAAGTAAGATGCAATTCTTTTTCTTTCAAATAGAACCTCCCTCCCACTTTATGAGCTGACAAAAGCACTTTCTGACTGACAGCAAATGAGCACTAGAATGCTCCGTTTGGAATTGCATATGTAGCGGGTTTAAGCTGGGTTAAAATTCTGTTTGCATACCAACGACTGTACCGAATGCTGGGTTGTAAAGAACTCTAGTGTTCAAAATGAGTTTTAATGAAAAACAGAAGTCAAAAGGGATCCATAGGAGTCAAAGGCTGGATCATGCTAGAAAGAATTATATAAAAAATAAATTGCTAATTGAACTTTGAGGACAACTATCAACAAACATCATATTAGATTGTTTGATGTTATTTTTGGCTAATGTTGTAATTGAGTATTGTCTGTCACTTCCATGTGTATATGCAGTATTGTGTTTATATCAATATTGATATTTCGTGTTTTAGTTTGTCTTTTTGGTGTCAACAACAAAAACACAAATAGATGTTGTATCAGCTATTGTTTTGTGTTTTTCTTGTTGTGTCAAACACAGCACAAATTGATGGGATACTCAAATATTAAATTCAAATAGAACTATGGGACATATGCCATTCATCCATTATTTTTTTCTGATATTGCTTAGCGTGTACTCTGTAGGCATAGGGTGGAAACAGACAAATTAACTAAAAAACAGAACATTAGAACATAACTCAGTCAATATATACTTTATTACTAATGTTCGATACTTTCACACATCATATTTTCAAACTAAATTACATACTACAATATACAGAATAACAAAAGAAAATTGAAGTCCATATTGATGTTAACCCAAGATGTCTGGGTGAGTAATTGAGATACTTTTTGCCCACTACAAGTGCTACTTCTGTAACATACTTGTTTTAGAAAATCACTAGATATTTGATTTTCACTTGATCTTAATGGTAGAAAAGAAGATGTAAAAATCGATCATATACCATCTTTATAATGGAACAAGGCATTGCTTACCTTGTTGTGTGTAGGAGAGCAAGGAGATGAAGTCATTATGTTATTTTTCTTTACTGCTGGACTCTTATGGAATTCTCCTAGTTGTGTTATTATAAAAGGAGAGGTAGCACATTACTCCTCTCACAAATTGTACATTGCAACACCCTAATTTTCTGTTCACTTGATATCAGAGCAGTTGGATCCAAGGGATGCGTAGCCGACCCTAACCCTAACCAACAGGGCAAGCAGCCGTGCGGCAGGCCAGTCGCCGCCGGC
Organism: Alisma plantago-aquatica; assembly: GCA_963693085.1. NCBI lineage: Eukaryota > Viridiplantae > Streptophyta > Magnoliopsida > Alismatales > Alismataceae > Alisma > Alisma plantago-aquatica. The sequence continues at coordinate 182,635,261 of OY856411.1, forward strand.
AGGCGCCACCGCCATCGGTCGGGCAGGCCCAGCACAGCCGGTCAACAACCACTGGGCAGGCCTCCGCCGAGCTGGTTGCCGCTGGGTGAGGGGCCAATCAAGGCCGAATCTTTGGCCAGGAGGCGCGTGCGTCTTCGGATCTCTCCAACGACATTTTAAAGTCCCAAATCGAGCAGTCCGCGTCTATGTAGAGATTTCTTAATTACATCTCCTGCATGTGTGATTAGGAAATATTCGCTTGGAGGTTGTTGATGCTTCAAAAACATATCATCTCGTCTTTCATAGTGACGTGTATCTCTCTGTCACTCCTTTTCTTATCGTAAGACGTATCTCTCCGTCACATCTCCGTCAGCGAGACGTGTATCTCTCCGTCACCGTCTCCTTTTCATCTAAGCTTATCTACAATGAGGTGTCACCAATTCCCTCTATCAAGTTGAAAGGGAAAAATTTTCTGTTGTGGATGAATGCTGTCCATACCGTGCTAGAGTCCAGAGATAAGACGAAGCACGTTGATTCTGATCTTCCAGCCATCACTGACAAGGGATATGCAGAGTGGAAGCATAATAACAACCTAGTAAAGACATGGTTGTGGGGGAGCATGGAGCCTGGTATTGCTGCTAGATTCATGTTCTACTCCACTGCGAAGGAGATCTGGGATGCTGTTAAGAAGCACTACTCTCAAGAGAAGAATGCCCTGCGTCAATTCATGATATATGATCGTCTTTTTCCAAAGCGACAGGGAGATAGATCATTGGGGGAATACTTTGGGACTATTCAGTCTATTGTCCAAGAGCTGAGTTTTTATCATCCCGTCACTATTTAAGAGCAGATCAAAGATAGAGATGACCTGGTTACAACCACGTTCTTATCCGGGCTGAGCTCTTCTTTCAGTTCTGGAATGAGTATTATTTTGGCTATTAATAAACTTCCTAGCTTAGAGGAGGCCTACTCCAGGATTCTGCAATCCAATTTTGAACCTGTACAATCTATTGCGGCTCCTTTGGAGAATCTCAGGCATCCATTGCTGTTGTAGTTAGAGGAGGACATAAAAGTGTTGGACGAGGAGGGTCCACTAGGCCCAAGTGTACCTTTTGTGGTAGTTCATGGCATACTGCTAAGAAGTGTTGGAAGAAACATGGAAGACCTGCCGCGCCACCTGCTGGGATAACCCACTTTATTGGTGGCAATGAGTCGTCTGAACCTACTGCTACTACTACACCTACTTCTACTTCTACTTTTGGAGCCCCTGGTATCACTCTCACTAAGGAAGAATATGATAGATTTATTTTGGCCACTCAACATCTGAACATGGGAGCATCTTCTTAAGCTAACTTGGCTTCTACAACTGGTAATCCAACTTCTTCTTTCCTGGCTCCTAGTTCTTCTCCTTCCTGGGTGGTTGAGTCTGGAACCTCACAGCATATAATTGGTATGAGGGAACTGCTTCACTCCATTGACTCATATATCCCACATCAGTCTGTGACATTAGCTGATGGATCTGTGCGGAAAGTATTAGCTATGGGATCTGTTTCTCTTACCCTTAAGATTGACCTTAGTTTTCTACATTATGTGCCTGAATTTCCATTCAATCTTCTGTCTGTTGCTAAATTTACCAGATACTGTGAAATGTACGATGGCGTTCAGTCCTTCTTATTTTGTATTACAGGATCTCAAGAGTGAGGCCAATTAGTTTTGGGTTGAATACCACACATTCTAATATGGTATCACAACAAATCTGCCTCGTTAGGTTGGTGGGGGGGCTAGGAAAGGTGATCTCTACCTCTTTCATTGTGCAAGTCTGCCTTGTCAGGTTTCTGCTGCTCCGTCTCCTACTATCCTTTTGTGCGGTTCTCCCTTACTGTGGCACTACAAATGTGGTCACCCTTCTTTGGAGAGTTTGCGAAAGTTAGAACCAAATTTATTATAGGTGTCCTCTTTAGAGTGCCAGTCCTATCAATCTGGGAAACATCATAGGATGTCTTATCCTAGTCGTGTCAACAAGCGGGCTCTCCGCCCCTTTGATTTAGTTCACAGTGATGTCTGGGGTCCTGTAAAAGAAAACAGTTATAATGGTTTTTGATATTTTATTTTCTTTATAGACGATTTTTCTCGTATGACATGGATCTATTTGTTGAAGAGTCGAGAGTCTGTGTTATCCATTGTCAAACATTTTCTTCAAGAAATACACGTCCAATTTGATTGCAATATTAAAATTCTCAAGTCTCATAATGCCTTGGAATACGTTCAACATGCAATGGCTGATTTTTGTAGTTCAATTGGAATGGTACATCGTACATCCTGTCCTCACCCCCCTCAACAGAATGGGGTGGCCGAGAGAAAAAATCTTCATCTCCTTGATATTACCAGGACTATCATGTTCCGATCTAATGTTCCTAAGAGATTTTGGTTGGATGCTTTACTAACTGCATGTTTTCTTATCAACCTTCTGTTCTTCAAGGACACACTCCTTTTTCGGTTTCACGTCCTAATGATCAACCATTTCTTGTTCTTCTTAGGGTGTTTGGTTGTACCTCATTTGTCCACAATTTTGATCCTAAAGTTGACAAATTGTCTCCCAGGTCTATTAAGACTCTTTTTCTTGGGTATTCCAACACCAGTAAGGGCTATAAGTGTTACTTTCCTAGTCTTCGTTGCATGTTTGTGTCCAGGGATGCCACTTTCCATGAATCCACTCCATATATGTCTAGTGTTACTTGTAAGGGGGGGCAATTGTGTGAAAGTGAGAAAGTGCCACTATCACCAATCAGTGAGGGAGTGCTTCCACCACAATATAGTGAGAGAGTGCCACCTATCATTTCTGACGAAGAGCCATCTGGAGATGTTCCTTTCATTCAACAATACTCACAGGTGTGTCACAGACAAAGTAGACTAGATCATGATGAGGTAGCGACTCCAGTCCATGAGCCCCTCCCATCTTCCTCTGCTCAAGAGAGTCCTGGAGGTCCATCTGATCTCAATGTTCCCATTGCTATCTGCAAAGTTATTCGCACTTGTACTATTCGACATCCTATTGCGTGTGTTTGCTGTTTGTCCAATTTATCTAGGCAGACTCATTTTTTTGTCTTGGGATTGATTCTGTGATACTTCTAAAGAGCCATGTTGATGCTATGAAGGATGTTGGTTGGTTACAAGCTATGAATTTTGAAATGTCTGCACTTATTTAGAATGAAACATGGGAGCATACTGATTTGCCTACATATAAGAATGTTGTGGGTTGCAAATGGGTATTCACTGTCAAACATAATCCAGTTGGTTCAATAGAGAGATTGAAAGCTAGATTGGTGGCGAAAGGATGTACTCAGACATATGGGGTCAATTTCTTTGAACCTTCTCACCTGTGGCTCGTCTTAATTCTGTAAGGATCCTTATCTCTCTGGCTACCACCTTTGACTGGCCACTATTTCAGCTCGATGTCAAAAATGCCTTCCTACATGGTGATCTATAGGAAGAAGTATTAATGGAATAACCTCCTGGATTTGTTGCTCAGGGGAGTGTCAGAAGGTGTGTAGGTTGAAGAAAGCCATTTATGGCTTGAAGCAGCCTCCTCGAGCTTGGTTTGACAAGTTCAGTGCTATTGTTTTACAAATGGGCTTCTCACGGTCTGTGACTGATCATTCCTTGTTCTATTCTAGTTCTTTTGCTGGATTTATTGCAGTATATGTTGATGATATTGTTATCACTGGTAGTGATTCTGTAGGCATATCCAATGTGAAGGACAAATTGTAGAAGCACTTTCGTACGAAGGATCTTGGAAAATTAAGATATTTTCTGGGCATTGAAGTACTTCGGTGTCATACAAGTACAAATTTGTTTCAAAGGAAATATGTACTGGATCTACTTCATGAGACATGAATGAGTGTATCCAAACCTGTGTCTATTCCTATGGACTATCATGTGAAAGAAAATGCTGATGATACTGATTATTCAGATCTAGAGTATAATAGGAAGATTGTTGGGAACCTGATATATTTGATAGTGACTCATCCTGGTATTTCCTTTGCTGTAGGAGTGGTGAGTCAGCATATGAGCTCACCAAAGTACTCTCATTGGACAACAGTTTGTTGCATTCTTAGGTATCTGAAAGGAGCTCATGGAAAAGGGATCACATACTATAGACCTAAAACTCCTCCATCTACTATGGTTCTTACTGGCTATGTAGATGCAGACTGGGCTGGTAATCTGAATGACAGAAGGTCTACATCTGGTTATTGCACTTTTGTAGGAAATCATTTTATCACCTGGAAAAGCGTGAAGCAAAATGTTGTGGCTCGTTATAGCACGAAAGCTGAGTATAGAGCGATGGCTCATGCTTGTTGTGAGTTACATTGGGTCCAATTCGTGCTTTCTGAATTGCAAATTCCATCTCCTGTAAAGCTCAGATGTGATAATCAAACTGCTATTTATATTGCCAAAAATCCAGTTTTCCACGAACACACTAAACATATAGAAGTTGATTGTCATTTTATCAGAGATGAAGTCAAGAATGGGAAAGTGGTGACTCCTCATGTCAAATTTGAAGACCAACTTGCTGACGTTCTTACAAAGCCACTGGGTCCAACAATGTTTCAGAGTCTGAGTTACAAGCTGGGCATACATGATGTGTACACTCCAGCTTGAGGGGGAGTGTTAATATAGTCGTTTTATATTCCTAGTATTTCATTATGCCATTTTTTACTGCCGGACTCTTATGTAATTGTCCCAGTTGTGTTATTATAGAAGGAGAGATAGCACATTGCTGCTCTCACAAGTTGCACATTGCAAAACACTAATTTTATGTTCACACTTGTTTTAGAAAGTCACTAGATATTTGATTTTCACTTAATCTTAATTGTAGAAAAGATGTAAAAATCGATCATAAACCGTCTTCATAATGGAACGAGGCATTGCTTACCTTGTTGTTGCATGTAGGAGAGCAAGGAGATGAAGTCATTATTGCTGCATACCAAGGAGGAACCACTCTTCATAGTGATGAATTTGGGATTCATCAATTTCTCAGCTTGCTCGAGAAATCCAACACTCATGTACGGCACACAACGATGTGTGTGTGTGTGTGACATTGAAGCATTTCAAATTTAAAGATCTCAATAAGGATGGAAGAGACTATTGTATAGCGATGGAGAGGGGAAGACCCTAGATTCATAGTGTGGGAAACGGACAAGGCACCGATTTTTTGTTACTATGCCGCTCACCAAAACAACTCGTTAACTAAAATTTTGTGAGAAATGGCTAAGACACAAAAACTGTGAAAACCACATTAAACAGTGAAAGGTCGCCGACGATTGTCTTATTCGGAAGACCACATGGTTGACAAAAAAAGATCACAGCTGTTTCAGAGTTTCCGCCAATCCTCTTACTCTGTTCTCGAGTCTATTGATGAAGTCTTTCTTTATGAAGCTAAATTCAAGTGGTCATTGTAGGTGAAGTTCTCATTTTCCCATGCCTTATTGGTTTCAATCAACACATGCTTTTCTCATCAATGCTAATCACATCATTATGCTAATTTATTAGTTGCTTCAATTCAATAATTTTCTAAGCTGAAATTTATTAATCACCATATTTTGGAGGTTTACTCCATTATATATGCTGATAATTACACCAGTTTCTAGGTTGCATCTTAGTTTATATTGATAACGGTGTATCAAAGCTTTAGCATTCAACAATTGTCCATTTGTTTTCATCTCTTAAGAGTTCCTTTATGTCTACCCCATTTAATTTATTTCTATTTTGGTATAGTATCATCCAGATATGAACAAAAGCCCAGGGGCAGAAGAAAAATTCAAGGAGATCAGTGCTGCATACGAGGTATTCATTTCCTTGTTAGTTCGTTTTTTATGATTCTCGTGTTTTTGTTTGTTTTAGAATCTTCTATAAGTACAAAAATGAAATGCACTTTTATTTATTGCTAAACCTATTCTGCTTTTGATGTGCTGCATTGACTAGCATTTCATTTCCGACTCACCATTTTATTTGATCTGTTGACTTTTTTTCCCAGTTCAGATGACGATCCATGTAAATTCTCATTTTTGGCACAGATTCACAGAGTCATGATATCATGTCTAATATGGGCTGAGTTTTAAGATTTTTCTCTTCCATGTCTTTTCACTAACCTCTTTTGTAGGTTCTATCAGATAATGAGAAACGAGAAATTTATAATCGTTATGGCGATGCTGGTTTGCAAGGCGAATTTGGTGGGCCTGGGGTTAGTCCTGAAGGGGTAGGGCCTTACATGGTTTGCTCGATGTGTGGTTTCGTTGTTTGCTTATTTCTAATTGTGTCTGCTTCCCAACACTATGATAATACATTGTTTTTCTTTATGAACTATCATATCTAGGTGGATCCTTATGAAGTTTTCAGTGCATTTTTTGGAGAATCTACTGGATTTTTTGGAGGAGGTGATTTTGCAAATTTCGGTACTAGGACATCTCATGCTCAAACACTAGACATTAGGTATGCTCTTATACTTCATATAGTATGTGTAACACCCCATTACTTTTTTCTTTCATATAGCTTGAGTTGACTTTTGTACATTCCCCCCCTTAATTGATATGCATGTAGTAAACGTCTGCATATTAAAAGAGATACCATGTTATCGGGAGAAGAGACAACCTTACTGTCTGTTTAACTCGTGTGTACTATATATAGAAAGAATACTCCATAATTACTAGTAGGTTCCTTGGTCCCTGACCTTTACATTTATGTCCCTGACATGTATATATAAGTCCCTACACACTAGCAATAGTTACTCGGAATAAAATCTTGCATTGCGAATTGCCTTATTAGAATACAAGGATTAATTCTTAATTCAAAAAAATAAAGGAAAAAATTGCATACAACCACTGCCACACCTTTTCCTATATAGTATATATGTGTATAGAGATATAATGTGTTTTATGTATATACACATATACATGTTGAATAGTGTACACATGGTTACGAGCGCGCACACATATATGCATATATGTAAAGTTATATAATTATATAGACACACACACACGCACACACACACACATATTTATATATATACACACATTATGTTTATACATATATATATGCACGTATGCATGTGTCCATATAAATTACACACATGCATACGTGCGCTCACACACACACATATATCTATGTATAAACATAGTGTATATATACATACATACCTATGCACACATATAATATATACACATATACATATAGTCATACGTATGTAAAAGTGTATAGAGATACATGCACATATAGACATATAAATATAAAATATGTATAGATATTCATAAACATGCATACTACAAACTCACTCACACACACACACACACATATATACATACACACACATTCGGGCTGGAATACACTCGAGTGTTCTGGGGACAAAATACACTCAAGTCATTTTTCATCATGTAACCTTTATTTTAAAAATCTAAACAATTGATCTTCTTGGATATCTTATGAACATACTACATATAAAATTTGAGCTCATATGGGCACTAATAGGTCATACATCTAAAGGCGCCAAAAACTATGCTATTAAAATTAGTTTTGTGCGTTAAATTTTGTTGGTCATGGAAGAGTGACCTACACGAATCCAAATGAGTTCAAATTCTGTATGTAGCCTATATTTGTTATTACAATGAATATCAATGGTTTGGATTTGCCAAAAAATGGTCCACATATGTAAACGCCACTTGAGTTCATGGTATGATTTGTACATTCGAGTGTATTCTAGCTTGAATCTCTCTCTATATATTGTTAATAAAATATATTATTCATTTATTTTCTGCTCTCTTTAGTGTTTGTCTTTTGTCCCATATTGCCAATATAGTGGCATCTGAGTGGTAAAGTTGATGTTGTATGACCGAGAGGTCACAGGTTCGAAACCCCTTGGCAACGGGATGAATGAATTGTCTTTTGTCCAATATTGGTGAACTATGTGTTTATTGACTCCTATCCTATATAAGGAGGGTGCCCTATGCTTGTATTTGTTATTCTCAATAAGACAACAGGATGAATGAATTGTCTTTTGTCCAATATTGGTGAACTATGCGTTTACTGACTCCTATCCTAAATAAGGAGGGTGCCCTATGCTTGTATTTGTTATCTCAATAAGACAATTCTACTCTAATCACATGGTATCAGAGCTTTTTGATCCACCCTAATTGTTTCCTCCCTCCCTCCCTCCCATCCACCCTAGCCACCACCCTCATCCTTCACGTCTTGTAGCTCAGCCGCCAACCTCTCCATCCCTACAACCCAGACGCCCCCGCCGCTGTCCCCTTCGCTTCCTCCATGCCCCTCTTCCCACCCTCCTCCCGACCACCACATTCCGCCCATCCAATGCTACACTCGCAACCACCGACCATTCTCTCTTCAATCCATCCACTCCGTTATCCTCTCCACCACATAATCATATTTTTACAGACCTTGTTCTTTCCTTGATTCTCTGTTAATTCACTAAATCCAGGATGCTCCTGGTACAAAACACTTTTTCAGTTCGACTTACCTTTTTGGGAGAGACTTGATGATCCCTCGCATCAACCTTAATGTCAGTCTGATTTGACGATATCACATTGGTTTATTAATTAAAAATCTTAATGCCATTCTTTGGGTCTCGTAACTCAGCTGCCGGTAACTTGGTGATGCTTCACGCCCTTTCAAATTGATAACTTGTGTGGATTGATCCAGATTTGATTCCATCATGGCCTCTAATGATAACTTAACAACACTCTGTGTGACCACCTTAAAGTTGGATGGTTCTCTACCATACGTAGGCAACCTCCTTTGAGTTGTACGTCAAGGCCCAAGGTGGATACTCTCATCTCATCACTAAAGGACCTGCTATTCCTGCTGAGAACGCTGATGAGAACTAAACAGTCCTATGACTTGTGGGTCAAGGATGACTCTGGGTGATGAGCTGGATGGTCAACAATGCAGAACAAAAAATAAGCCAAGTCTCTTTTATGACTTAGAACAGTAAAGGCCATGTGGGAACAGGTATCAAATGTTTGCTCACACCAACAAAATCTTAAAAAGGTGTTTAAAATATTTAAAAATCTGGCTAAAAAAATATCTCTAATGATACATCTGTTGAGGATTATTTTAATCAATGCTGTGCCTTATGGGATAAATTTGAAATGTAGCATTCCCTGACTTTTGATATCACTGATATCCAACGACGATAGAATGAACTACAATTGGTACAACAGTTCCTTGCTGGATTACCTGCCTCTTTTCTAGGAGTCGTGGATCGGATCCTGTCTAGTGATCCACTACCTAAACTATGCGATGTCCTAATATGGGTTCATCGCCTACCATATGTTTCTTCTCATGTTGGTTTCCTCGAGCTGTCAGCTCTTGAAGTCCGGCTTGGCAATTCTGGCCGTGGCCGTGGTAGAGGCAAGGAACGAGGTATTCAATACCGATGTCATTTCGACATCCTAAAATAGGTATTTACCGGTATACCGACGAAAATATCGATAGATGCAATCCTAGCCGTTTCGACGCCAAAATGAATGAATTAAATCATGAAATTTTACAAGTGTAATCTCTACAGTTGAATGCATCGTTTTATGCAATAAAATTCTATAAGGGGTATGTGGGGGGTTGTCCATCACGTGGAAGGTAGGGAACCTGTCTTGTTTTCTGGGGATTTTGATGACAAAATGTTAGAATTTGTTGGATCAATGATGAGGTCTAGAGGGGGGGTGAATAGAGCTATAAACACTTAAACCAAATTCATTCGTCCTTCAAGGTATATCACAAGATAAAGTTGCTAATATGAAATTTGAGTGCAACTAAACATACATAGCAAGGGAGAGGGATTGAACAAGCACAAGTGACACAAGCTATGTATAGTGGTTCCAAACTCCAAACTAGGAGATGTACGTTCACTACCTAGAGAGGTCAACCTCTAGAATTTTTAACCATGTCTCACTCCTTATATTCCATTATAAGAGTTACAACATTGACCTTTCTTTTCCAGGACAGGGATACCTAGCATTCCTTTTAAGGATCAAATGAGCCAATAACCCTACAAAGGACTTACCTATCCATGACTAAGAGTCTTCTACTTTTCCAAGGACTTACCTACTCTTGCAATGAGTCTTCAACCTTCACCAAGGACTTACCCACTCTTGCAACAAGTCTTCCGCCTTTAAGGAATTACCCACTCTTGACCTGGATTTTTTGCCTTTGACTTCACCTTCATCAAGGAGAAGCTTTCACCAAGGGACTCCTTCCCTTCATCTTCTTCACCTCTCTTAGCCAAGAGAGAGAACCTTCATCTTCATGGTAGAAAGAGATTGAGAGGTGGAGGAAGTGAGAGCCTCATAAGATATACATGTAGGACTAGCTCTCTTATAAATCTGCTACTCACTCTAATGGATGTAGCAAGTGATTAAGCTTAAAAGTGGAAGGAGGTTCTTGGAGGCACTCAACTATAATATCCTTGATAGTGCTTGGATAACCATGGGATGAAACCCAAGGTGTCCTATTTATGGTTGAGGTTGCCTACTAGTCAGTAGAGACACTTAGGGATGAATTCTAGCTGTTTGGGGTTAGGGTTGTAAATGGGTACGGGTAGACCCGCGAAACTGCAATTCCGGACCCTTTAAAAACCTGTAACGGGTCTAAATTTTTGTGCCTACATATTCGTGAATCCACATTACCCTTGGATGCGCACATAAGCGGGTACTAATGAGTATGCTTGGACGAAGACCCGCTAGACCCGTGTACCTGCTATACATAAATAATATGTTGTTTATATTGTACTTTAATAGTCCAACTGATATAATACTCGAGATTATATCATACTCTAATTATAATAAGGTTGAGACCAGTCATTTGATTGAGAATTAACTATTCTAACTAGAATCATGAACATATGTAAACTTAAAATCAAAACAGTAGCAGGATAACTACATGACTAAAACACTATGACGATGACTACAAATATGTAAACAATTAACTCAAATAATCATCAATATACAACTTATATAATATTTAATATAACTATATCATGTTAACATCCTACATAATAGCAATAAATCATTGTATTAAAATATATAGAACACATTCGTAAATTTTCTTACATAAACAATATGATGCTATATATAGAACCGCTTACCCGAATACCCGCACCGCTAACTCACTATCATTACGGGTACAGGTATGGTGTAGGTTTAGATTTTTATAATGCTGGTTTAGAACCGGAACTGGACCCGCTAAATTAAATAGGTATGGGTATGGGTATGGTCATACCCACACCGTTTAAACCCCTAGTTGCAACAAATATATTTTCGAGTTTTACTACAATCCAATAGTTAGAAATATTTTTTGTACTTTTCCGTACAATGTTGTCGGCTGAGTTTACATTTGGGAAACTTGACCGACGACACTATGCGACAACAATTTTGAGTTGTCGGTCGAGTTTATCCTTGATAAAACTCGGCCGATAGCTTAAGATTGTTTTGTAAGTGCATGGTGGCGGTCGAGTTGTCACCAGAACAAACTCGACCGACCCTGGTAGCTATCAAGACCTATGTAGTTTGTCGGTCGAGTTTCATGAGAAGGAAACTTGACCAATAAAGGCGCATGTGATGAATTTTGGTAAGTGCCATAAAAGTACTTAAATATTCGATTTAAGTGCTCTTGATTTTTTTAAGCTTAGTTACGAGTCATACAATCATTATAAGTGATTTACATCAAAGATCTAATTGATTTAAGGCCTTTTCCACAAAGGTGCACTTGCATTGATTTTGACTTGTCTTTCTCCAAGTTAGGATGTGTAAGTTTAGGCATTTGGTGTGTCTTACCTAATCTGAAATCACTCAAGTAGAAGCATTAGACACAAATAAGTGGAATGGTTAGTCATCATCAAAATAAGGGTTTAGTCAATTTAGACCTTGAGTCAAAAGAATTAAGATTTGGAATATTATTAGCACAATCCATAAGCATAGATACACACTTATGCAACAATATCCAATTTACAACACATGAATAGCATAGTAATTTACTAACCCATATCAGTTGTATGTCAAGTTACAGACTGATTCTCCATACCTCCCATATTAGGCCTATTAGGATTTTTGTCCGCTTCTTTGATATCTCCTCTCCCTATATATAGGAGAGGGGCTCGTCTTATATGAATATAGCAATGCCGATTGCTTTCCACATGGTATCTGAGAAGGATACCTAACTGCCTCTCGTCGTTGTCGTCGCCTTCGTCTCTTCTCAAACGACCTCTAGTTGGTTGCCATCCCTGAGCAACAGTCATCTCTCAAGCCGTTAGCGGTTGTGACTAGGAGGCTCCCTCTCTTCTAGCCTTTCCTCTTCTCTAACAAGAGAATCTAGTGGAGTAGCTTATGGTCTTTCTGACAGTCTTGTGCTCGAAAGACTAGTATTTTAGAAAGCCGTATGGCATCTCTTTTATGATCACCACGACAACCTATATAGGTCTCTACTTATCTTTCTTCGGATATGATCAGATATGTATGTATATTTTCTACCCCATTGGATATCCACAACAATCCCCATACTATTACTATTGAATCTGGGTCATGTACGACCTTTTTTTCCGCTGCTTCTACGTCAGGACATGGCATGTACTCATAAGACATGGCACGTCGTGCCTTTGATTTACACCCGTGGTGCTTTTGATCAATCACATGACGTGTCACATCTGAGACACAATGCGTCACCTCCAGACTATGTGTCCAGTGGTTGATGTTGCCTCGAATGTTCCTGACCTTCAACGCCCCATGTCATACCCAAGACATGGCGTATCTCCTTTGACTTTGATACGTCTTGTCTTCTAAAACACGTCATGATTTGTCTCATCTCTATTAACTTCTAATCTCCGACATGACATGTCAGACACTTTGATAACTTTAGAGGGATCTGGGCAGAACTCAAAGTCTACCACCCTTTGACCACTGACCTTTCAAAACCACAAAAGCAACAAGATGAGGTGCAACTGTGTCAGTTTCTATTATCTTTGCCATCATGTTATGAAACTATCCACAAGCAGATTCTTGCTTCTGAACCGTTGCCTACCTTGGATGATGTCTCTCTACGCTTGACTAGGTCTATGCTTGCTACGACTACTAGAGAGGAGCCTGCGCTCTTCTTGTTGTCGGATAGGGTCGTCGTACTCCAGGTCGTTGACGTGGAAGAGGACCCGACTCCATTGGCATAGGGTCTACATCTTCCGATTGACGATATTACAATTTTGCAAGAGATCAAATCACACTGAGGATAAATGCTGGAAAAGCATGGTATGCCTACGCGGGCCAATCAAGTTTCGACTACTGAAGCTGACAAAGAATCAACATCTACTTGCAGTGGTACCATTTATCAGATGGTAACTTTTATGCATACGGCAACAAGCTTCTTAAGGCCGCCTCCCTGTCTAGTACATCTCCTTAGGCAAACATTGCTCATGTCATTGTGCATCTCATGTACTAACAGACTTGTATGGTCATGGAATATTGGTATTACTAATTGGAAAAGGGTAACCTGTAACCCCCACGTGGGGCCCTTCTGAATGACATACATCTTTAGTGTGTCACACTAGGTGCATTTTGGACGTGGTCCACACATAGTTACACGGGTTGCTGCCTAGGTGGCCACCTAGCCTCCAAAACCTGGGTGCCCAACCTAATTAGGCTGTTGAGCGACCACCTAGACATCGCCTAAAATCTGGGTTTTTTTGTTTCTTCTTTTTCATTTTGTTGATATTTATTCTTCCTCCTTGATCTGACCTCTTTTTTTTCTTTTCCTTTTTAACTCTACCAAGCCATAAAGTCTGCAATGTTACTACATTCCTCTTTATTTTCCTTTCTTATTTTTGCTCTACCAAACAACAAGTTGTTGCTATGTTACAGAGTTACTTCTGCTGTACTGTTATGTGTTTATTGAATCTCCACTTACCGATTTACGACATACTCCATGATTTTTCTTCTTATTCATCCTCCAATATTTATAATGTGTTTATAAATCTCGTGTGTGCTCATATTAACACAATGCTAATTCCTTGCTTGCATTTTCTGCTTTTTGACTCTAGCTTTCCTATATTATATCAAGTTATTCATATTTATACATACATGCACACATTGTTTCTCATCTTTCTACCTCCTTTCTACTTCTATTTTGTTATTTGTTCTTCTTCCTCTACCAACCTTCTTCTGGTTTATTTGTTCTCTCCATGTATTCAACATACTTAAAGTTCTTGCTGCACGATGCTCCACTTCTTTTTCCATTCTTTGTTTTTCATCTTCCCCAACGTCCTTGTTGATTTCTTTTTGAAATTTGTTCTTCCTCCTCGAGTCGACCAATGTTCTTTTTTCCTTTTCTTTTCTCCTCTTCCTAGTTCCCACTAATCATATATTGCTCATAGGTTACTATATGACTATATAATTGAAAAAAATGCTCAGAAATGCCTAGGCTGTTTGGGAGCCCCTTGGCAAAGCCTGGCCACCTAGGCACCTAGACAAGTGAGAAAAACAAACCGAGAACCCGTAGGGTTACACAATGTGTGTACCCCATATATATTTAAGTGGAGCAATTACACAGAGGTCCATATAGAAAAGGAAAATAACAAACATAATATATAAAGACATTATCTAACACTTCCCCTCAAGTTGGAGCATAGATATCAATCATGCCCAACTTGTCCATAAGAGAGCTAAAATGTTTCTTTGCCAGCAGCTTTGTGAAGATATCAGCAACTTGATCCTCTGAGCGGGTAAATGGAGTGCAGATCCGACCAGACAAGACAATTTCTCTGATAAAGTGACAGTCAACTTCAATGTGCTTTGTCCGCTCATGATACACATGATTATTATCAATGAAGATGGCAACTTTAATATCACAATGCATAGGAATAGCAGTAGAAGACTCCACACCGAAGTCTTTCAAGAGAGATTGTACCCATAGTAGTTCACAAGCAGTGTGAGCCATAGCCCTGTACTCAGTTTCAGCACTGGATCTAGCAACAACATTTTGCTTTTTGCTCCTCCAAGAGACAAGATTTCCTCCAACATAGGTGCAGTAGCCTGAAGTAGATTTTCTGTCAATCTTCCAGCATAATTAGAGTCAGAATAACCTTCAAGAGAACAATTCCCATGCTTTCTATAACAGAGGTCTTTACTAGGAGATTTCTTAAGGTACCTCAGAATATGACACAGGGCATCCCAGTGACACTGTCTAGGCTTATGAAGATACCTGCTAAGAAGACCCACAGTAGTAGAGATATTAGCTCTAGTAACAGTCAGATAAATCATCTTACCAACCAGTCTCCTATATTTTTTATTATCCGGATATATAGGAGATGCATCATCATCCCAATTCACATTGGGATCCAGAGGAGTATCAGCAGGACGTGCTCCAAGCATCCCAGTCTCCTGTAAAAGATCAAGAACATATTTCCTCTGGGATAAGACAAGAGAACTAGCAGTTCTAGACACCTCAATGCCCAGAAAATATCGCAACTTTCCCAAGTCTTTAGTAGCAAAATGCTTGCACAAGTGTGTTTTAGTAGCCTGAATTTCAGTAACATTGCTGCCAGATAAGATGATATCGTCAACATAAACAATCAGAATCACAATACCAGAAGATGCCTTTTTAGTAAAGACAGAGTGATCAACATGTGATCTCAGAAATCCAAAAGTAGTCAGTAGTTTGCTCAACTTGTCAAACCATGCCCGAGGACTCTGCTTGAGGCCATAAATAGATTTTTTAGACGGAAAACCTTGTGTGACTCCCCCTGAGCAATAAACCTAGGTGGTTGCTCCATATAGACAACTTCTTGAAGATCACCATATAGAAAAGCATTTTTAACATCAAGCTGAATAAGAGGCCAATCCAAGTTGGCAGCAATAGAAAGAAGTACTCAGACTGAATTTAGTCGTGCAACAGGCGAGAAAGTCTCAAAATAATCAATACCGTAGGTTTGAGTGTACCCTTTTGCCATAAGGCGTGCCTTTAGACGTTCCACAGTTCCATCAGGTTGATACTTCACAACATATACCCATCTGCAGCCAACAAGCTTGCAATCAGGAGGCGGATCCACCAACTCCCAAGTTCCTCTATCAGCTAGGGACAGTCATTTCCTCTGTCATGGCATTTGTCCAGGCATAACTTTGTAAAGCATCATGTATATTCTTAGGGACAACAATAGCAGATAGAGCAACAACAAAATTACTCACATGAATACTCAGATATGCAGTAAAAACATGATTAGCAATATTATGAAAAGTACAAGAACGAATGCCTTTCCTGAGAGCAATAGGCAAATCTAAGTCAGAAGTTACCTCAGCAGGTGTAGGACCTTCTAGAGGAGGAGATTGGTTTTGCATGGGGGGGGTCTTGAGCAGACTTTGACTGGTTCCTGCGTTGATACACAATAAAAGGAGTAGAAGCAGTTTCAGCAGGTAAAGTATCAGATATGCAATCATTGATGACTGGTAATGGTGCTTCTATAATATCTGAACTCAAAGTATCTCCTTTAGTAGAACAAAAAGGTGTATCCTCAAAGAAAACCACGTCACTACTCGTGAACCACTTTTTAGTAGTAGGACTATAGCAACGATACCCTTTATGAGTACGTGAATAACCCAAGAAAATGCATTTTTCCGCTCTAGGAGATAATTTGTCATAATTCGGTCCAAGTAAACGCACAAAGCAGGTAGATCCAAATATCCTCGGTGGAACAGAAAAAAGAGGCATATTTGGGTGTAGAATCTGTACTGAAATCTTGTTACCAATCACAGATGAAGGCATTCAATTACTTAGAAAACAGGCAGTAAGAATGGCTTTTGGCAAAAAATGTCTAGGAACATTAGAGTGTAGCATGATGGTTCTAGTGACTTCAAGCAAATGTCTATTTTTTCTCTCTGCAACTCCATTTTGTTGAGGTATATAGGCACAAGATGTTTGATGAAGAGTACCGACAGAACGACAAACAACTCAACCTCTTTCTGAACAAATTCCAAAGTATTATCTGTTCGCATAATTTTAACAGGCATAGAGAACTGGGTTTTAATTTCAGCAAAGAAGAATTTTATTGTAGGCAATACTTGGGACCGATCTTTCAGAAGAAACAACCATGTGGCACGAGAAAAATCATCAATAAACAGAATAAAGTATTTATTTCCAGATAAACTTGGAACATGACAAGGACCCCATACATCCGCATGAACAAGATAAAAAATCTTTTTACTACTAATCTGAGACCGCTTAGGATAGACAATTCTAGACTGTTTTACTAACTGACACGACTTGCACTGAAAACTGTGCGTCCCTACACCAGAAATGACATGCTTTATTTTCTCAGATGACGGATGTCCAAGTCTGTAGTGCCACTGCAAAGCTGAAACCGAAGATGATAATGCTGAAGCTAAAGCCATAGTGCCGATCTTTTTCAACTCATCCAGATAGTAGAGACCATCAGGTCCTTCATGCCCCCACCAATCTTCATCCTCGTGCGAAGGTCCTGAAAAGTACAAGTACCAGGAACAAAGGTGAGACTGCAGTTCAGGCTACGCACAATTTGCTAACAGATAGTAAGTTTAGTGGAAAACGAGGTACATATAGAGCAGATTTCAACAAAAATTGAGCAACAATATCACCAATTCCAGATATTAGTATATACACTTTACTGCTTTTCTTTACTTAGTGTATTTGCTTATTTCTCTTTATTCTCTTCTTCTCTTTATCCCATATTGCTCATCTCTAAATATTGTACACTCTCTTGTCTTATAAAAGAGAGACCATTGTATTCTTTTTAGATCATCCAACAATAAGCAATCTTGTTGCCAACTTCTAGATGGTATCAGAGCGGGCCGATCCACCTTAAACCTAATCCCTCTCTCACCCCAACCCTAGCCGCCATCTTCTTCACCAACCCTAGCCGCCGCCACCCCCACCTTTTTTTTCCCGTCGCTACAGTACTGCTACAGTACCACTGCTACAGTACTGTTACAGTACCGCCGCCTCCCATCTAATCTCTCCACCAACCTCCTTCCCTTCTCCCATCCTTGTGGCCTAATCCACCATAGGCCCCTCTGTCTAGCTTCGTTTCTCTTTCTGAAATCTCCGGACAGCCTCGGTAACTTTCCAGTTCTGGCACGTTGACGGAGTAACGAGCTTCATCCTCTCTGTTTGCCTGCGCCTCATGCTGGAGTGACTGATCCTCCATGTTGGCGTAGGTTTTTCTTTTCATCTGCTGCCCCTATGTGGGTTTTTCTAAGATCCATGCGTGGATCTTCTACCTTCTACTACTAGTCCATGTGTTGTACTTCTGCCTCTGACTACTGACTACTACTGCTCTCTGCGCCTGTGCTTCCGCCCAAGGGACCGGACGCTCCCACTGCTGATGTTGATGACAAGACCAAGTAGGCCTATGATCTCTGGTTCAAGGAGGACTATGGTGTTATGACCTGAATGGTCAACAACGCCGAACCGAAGATCAGCCAGTCTCTCCTTCGTCTGAAGACTGCAAAGGATATGTGAGACCAGCTCTCCCACGTATACTCTCACCAGCAAAATCCAAAGAAGGTGTTTGAGATCTTCAAGCAGCTGGCCAAGCAAGAGTTTTCTACTATTGATTTTATCCAGGACTACTACAACAACTGCTGTGCTCTCTGGGATGAATTTCAGGTGTACCATCCACTTTCTGCCGACATCACTGAAATCCAGCGTCAACGGAACGAACTTCAGCTTGTCCAGTTCCTCACTGGTCTACCCTCCTTCGCCGGAGTTGTTGATCAGATTCTCTCAAGTGATCCTCTGCCTACACTGCGAGATGTTCTGACACGTGTTCAACGTCTACCTTCTGTATCTCAGTCTTTTCCTGACACTTCTGATGGATCGGCCCTTGCTGTTCGCACGGGTGACTTTTCTCGTGGCCGCGGTCGAGGACGGGGCTGTGGTCGCGGGCGCTCCTCTGCATCTGGACGTGGCTCTGGTATTGAGACTACTGAACCACGCTTCTGTACTTTCTGCAAGCGCACGAATCACAATGAAGATCGCTGTTGGATCAAGCATGGCAAGCCAGCCTGGGCAAACCAAGTCACTACAGATCAACCTGAGACTACCACTACTTTTGCTGCTCCTTCTGCTGATTGGATCCGGTCGGAGTTTGAGAAACTTCTTCAGGCTCGTCTTGCGTTTCCCGCTGAAGCCTCTACTGACGGGAGCGCTGCACTTCTTTCCCAGTTTGGTAAAAATTCATGGGTGATTGATTCAGGTGCGACATCCCATATCTCTGGAAATCCTACGTTATTTTCTAACTTACACAATACTTCTGTTATACCTCCCGTTACACTGGCTGATGGGTCTAAGACACCTGTTACTGACATTGGTGATATCTGCACTCCTGGTTGCCTACCTCTGCGGTCTACTCTTTATGTTCCGAAATTTCCTATAAATCTGTTATCTGTCAATAGAATTGTAAAAAGTCTTCGTTGCTCTATTACCTTTGACCCGGATGGTGTTGTGTTTCAGGATCTACGCACGAGGACGACGATTGGTTCGGGCCATGAAGGATCAGATGGGTTATATTACTTGGACGTTCCAAAGACCGCAACATATCTGACATCCTCTGTGACAGGCATCCCGTGGCACTACCGTCTGGGACATCCTTCTGCAGCGAAACTGAAACATTTACTTCCTGATGTTTTAGATTCTGTTTTTCATTGTGAGACTTGCCAATTGGGCAAACAGACGCGAGCATCTTTTTCTAAGAAATCATGTATTAGTTCAAAGCAGCCATTTGATATTATTCATGCTGATGTTTGGGGTCCTTGTTCTGTATCCAGTATTTCTGGATTTCGCTACTTTTTGAGTTTTATTGATGATTTTTCTAGAACTACCTGGATTTTCTTGCTCAAGGACAAATCTACTATACTTGATACCATTACTGCTTATTTTCCTGAGATCCGTACCCAGTTTGCCAAACCTATCAAAATTTTTCGCACTGATAATGCCCTTGAATTCGTGCAAGCCTCGGTCAGCAACTTTTGTCGCAAACAGGGTACCATACACCAAACTTCTTGTGCCTACACTCCACAGCAAAATGGAGTCGCCGAACGCAAAAATAGACACCTCCTTGAAGTTGCTTGCACTTTACTGTTTCATTACCATGTCCCACAATGTTTTTGGCCTGAAGCTGTTTCCACTACTTGTTACCTTATTAACCGCATGCCGTCCTTTGTGCTTGGGAATCAAGTCCCTTATCAAATCCTGTACCTGGATGCACCCCTCTTTTCTGTTCCTCCTCGTATCTTTGGGAGCACCTGTTTTTTCAAAAATCTTCGTCCTGGTCTCACCAAACTTGATCCTAGAGCAATAAAGTGTCTTTTTAGGGTACTCTCGCACTCAGAAAGGGTACCACTGTTATGATCCCGTGTCAAAGAAATGGTTTGTATCTGCTGATGTTGTTTTCTTTGAGCACATGCCTTTCTACTTCTCTGCCGGGTCTGCCCTTACATCGGATTTATTAATAGAGACACCTCTACCTATGATTGATGATACTGCTCCTCTTGTTGAAAGTCCTCCTTTGAAAGTTTATCAACGAAGACAGAAGACAACAACTCCCTCTCTGGCCCCTCCAGAGTCCTAGTCCTCCGTGCCAGATCAAACACCACCACAGGTATACTCTGACTTAGATGTTCCTATCAGTTTGAGGAAAGGAACTAGAGCTTGTACTAAACATCCTATTGGCAATTTCTGTACTTCTGATCATTTGGGAACTAATTTTGCAAATTTTACTGTTGCTCTTTCTGCTGTCTCTGTTCCTAAAAATGCTTCTCAGGCTCTTAAACATTCAGCTTGGCGTCAGGCCATGGAAGCGGAAATACAAGCTCTTATTGATCGCAATACTGGGCAGTTAGTCGATCCTCCTATTGATTGTTCTCCAGTTGGCTGTCGTTGGGTGTTTACTGTTAAATATCAACCGGATGGCACGGTTGAGCGCCTCAAGGCTAGACTTGTTGCCAAGGGCTACACACAGACTTATGGGGTCGACTACTTTGAGACTTTTTCACCGGTGGCTCGGTTGAATTCTGTACGCATTCTTAAATCTGTTGCTATTAATTCTGATTGACCCTTGTACCAGCCGGATGTGAAAAATGTGTTTCTGTATGGGGATTTACATGAGGAGGTCTATATGCAACAACCTCCAGGATTTGTGCTTCAGGGGGAGTCCTCCAAAGTCTGCAGGTTGCGGAAAGCTATCTATGGTTTAAAACAGAGTCCCCGTGCTTGGTTTGATAAACTAAGTACCATTCTTCAGAAGTTTCTTTTTCGACGCTCCCAGTCCGATCATTCTGTTTTCATTAAAAACACTACTGCTGGCATTGTTATTTTGATTGTATATGTTGATGACATTATTCTCTCAGGGAGTGATCTTGACGGTATTCAGGCTACTAAGTGTTATCTGGAGAAACACTTTGTCACCAAAGACCTTGGGACTTTGCGTTACTTTCTTGGGATTGAAGTCTCTAAATCTGCTTCTGGTTTATGCTTGTCTCAACGTAAATATGTTCTGGATCTTCTTTCTGACACATGACTTCTTGGTGCTAAACCTGCTAGTACTCCTCTGGATCCAAATACTAACTGGGATGATGAGAACTCTCCTGCCTATCCTGATCATCATCAGTATCGCCGCATGGTTGGCAAGCTCATTTTTCCTACTGTTACTCGTGCTTATATTACTTCTGCTGTTGGGCTTGTTAGTAGATATCTGGATAAACCCCGTCAATGTCACTGGGATGCCGTTTGCCACATTCTCAAATATTTGAAGAGTGCTCCTGGGAAAGGTTTGCTATATAAAAAACATGGTCACTGTAAGCTTGTTGGATATTCTGACTCTGACTATGCCAGGAGTAAAATCGACCGACGTTCCACCTTTGGCTACTGTACCTTTGTAGGAGGAAATCTTGTTACTTGGCGAAGCAAGAAACAGACTGTGGTTGCTCGCTCAAGTGCTGAAGCAGAATATCGTGCCATGGCACATACTACTTGTGAGATGTTTTGGATTCAGAGCCTACTGAAGGATTTTGGCATTTCTGACTCTTCTCCTATTCCGATGTACTGTGACAACAAAGCTGCCACTTTTATTGCCAGTAATCCTACTTTTTATGAGCGAACAAAACATGTTGAGGTTGATTGTCATTTTGTTCGCGAAGCTGTCTTATCTGGCCAGATATCTACTCCCTTCATACATACTTCTGATCAGGTGGCTGACATCTTCACTAAGATTTTTCCGAAGACGAGATTCACTGCTATGACATCCAAGCTGGGCATGATTGACATCTACGCTCTAGCTTGAGGGGGAGTATTAGTATATACACTTTACTGCTTTTCTTTACTTAGTGTATTTGCTTATTTCTCTTTATTCTCTTCTTCTCTTTATCCCATATTGCTCATCTCTAAATATTGTAAACTCTCTTGTCTTATAAAAGAGAGACCATTGTATTCTTTTTAGATCATCCAATAATAAGCAATCTTGTTGCCAACTTCTAGACCAGACACAGTAGATTATGAGCCATCAACGAGCATAATAGAAGACTTAGAAACCGGTCTAGATAAATTTGAAAAAAGAGACCGATTTCCAGAAATGTGAGAAGCACCCGAATCAATCACCCATCTTGTATTACCAGTACTAAACAAGGGTGCACTTAGAAAAGCAGAATCACAACCATAGTGCCGATCTTTTTCAACTCATCCAGATAGTAGAGACCATCAGGTCCTTCATGCCCCCACCAATCTTCATCCTCGTGCGAAGGTCCTGAAAAGTACAAGTACCAGGAACAAAGGTGAGACTGCAGTTCAGGCTACGCACAATTTTGCTAATAGATAGTAAGTTTAGTGGAAAACGAGGTACATATATGGCAGATTTCAACAAAAATTGAGCCGCAATATCACCAATTCCAGACACAGTAGATTATGAGCCATCAACGAGCATAACAGAAGACTTTGAAACCGGTCTAGATAAATTCGAAATAAGAAACCAATTTCCAGAAATGTGAGAAACACCCGAATCAATCACCCATCTTGTATCACCAGTACTAGACAAGGGTGCACTTAGAAAAGCGGAATCACAACCAGAGTAGGTTGCAACATGAGCTCCAGTAGTAGCAGTAGAGGAGGACCCAGTGCGCTCCAGCAATAGACGTTCCACCTCAGAACGGATGAAATATGCAGTAGTAGAGCTCGACGAAGCAGTAGCTTGAGGCGGAGTAGCAACCTCAAAAGTAGCATTGGCCTCAGAAGCAACATTGGCCCAGGCAGGTTTGCCATACTTCTCCCAACACTTTTCTTCAACGTGGTTAGACCTACCACAGAAATTGCAGAAGCATTGTCCAGATGGAGGGCGAGAAGCACTGGGAAGGCCAGAGGACACACCGCGTCCAAACGAACCACGCCCCCTCCCAGAGCCAAGAGGAGGGCGGTTCTCCTGAAAGCGACTACGGCCGCGGCCACGACCACGGCCTGACATAGCAGCAAGGGCAGTAATATCGCCAGTATCAGCAGGTAACTCAGACGATGAGTTAGGCAGTTGTTGAAGGTGCTGAAAAGCACTCTGCAACGTAGGCAGTGGATCATTGGCGAGGATCTGATCTACAACTCCAACATATGACTCAGGAAGGCCACACAGAAACTGGACAACCTGCAACTCCTGTCTTTGGCGTTGCATGGTAGCCAAATCAGTCGACAAAGGGTGATAGATCTCCAGTTCACCTTAGAGTCCCTTGAAGGCAGAGAAGTAATCAACAAGGTCAGGTCCCGAGAACTGTAGACGAGTCAACTGCTTATTTAAGTCGAACACCTTCTTGGGATTTTTGCTGTGAGAGTAAGTGCTTGCCAGTTGATCCCACATTTCCTAAGCAGTAGGTAGACGGAGTAAGGTGACACTTATGCGTGTTTCGCTGCTGTTGAGAATCCATGTCATCACAGTCGAATCATCTTTGACCCAGTCATCATAGGCCTTGATGTCTTTGGACTCGGCATTGGAAGCAGGAGTGGGAGGTGGATCGCGTGTCAGGTGGGAATGTTTGCCCTGGGATTTAGCATAAATCTCCATGGAACAAACCCAGTGCTAGTAGTTGCGCCCATCCAGCTTGATAGTAGTAACCTGACGACGATGATCGTCATGTGAGGACACCATGACAGACAAACAACACCAAGTCCAGCAGTAGGAGGCAGATACAAGCAGTAGATGACCGCCTTGGTCCCCGCTCTAGGCGGCAGGAGGCACAAGAGACAAAACTGGGTGGACCGGTTACATACGGACTACGTCGAGGCGCAGTAAGGGACCCGACGGCTCAAAGGCCGTCACGGGAAGGCAGTAGATGGAGCCAGAGGAGGCTCACAAGGACGCCCGGTTGGTCGGGGCTAGGAGCAGGTGGCGACGAGGAGAAGACGGCTACGCGGAGGCCCTGGGACGCCGACGGCGTCGGTGGCGGTGGTGCGGCCGACTGCTGTTGCGGCTACTCCAGCTGAGCGGCGGGCAGCTGCTGCGCCGGCCGGCGGAGAGAGAAGGGTAGGGAGGGAGGGGAAGAAGAAAGCAGAGAGGGGCGGCGCCCAAGGGTTACGCCTGCTCTTGTACCATGAGAAAAACAAACTGAGAACCCGTAGGGTTACACAATGTCTATACCCCATATATATAAGTGGAGCAATTACACAGATGTCCATATAGAAAAGGAAAATAACAAACATAATATATAAAGACATTATCTAACAACAACCTTGGGTCCTCGTCCTACGAGCTGTAGCAGTGACGATCACTTGGGTGTCGAGATGTCGGTGTGGGAGACGTGGGCAGATTCCATATCTGATTAGGACAAGAGAGCATATTCTTGATCCATTGTTAGAGTCGTCATGCTGACAGGTAAGAGTTGACAAACCACAACAGATTGAGATGGATCTCTCCTTGGTGACGTTAGCAGATGTCGCAGGCTAGAAGATATTAAGTTGATTGGCAAGCGCCTTCAGTGAGTAAAAAATATTCGGACAAAGGACGATCACCCTGCTGCTCGTAGAAGATTGTGTTGATCACATTGTAAAGGTGAAGATAATTTCCTCCCGTGTAAATCAGTTTCATTTCATCTTACATCTACTTGGCGTTACAATGCCACACATAGTTGACAGTGATATCTGGTTCCATGTTCCAAAGCTAGGATAGGACCTAGCTGTTTCCGATGACCTAGGTTTCATCAGGTTCTGCTGGAGAGGCATCCTTTATTTATTTGAGTTTGCCATGTGCCTCTAAAAAAGTTTGGATTGAATTCATCTAAAGTAAGAAATTGTTCCCATTTAATTTTATGGCAGAGACGTTAGTCATATCATTATAGATGATAATTTGTAGAACTGGAGTTTTGTCGTCATCCATAGTATAAAGCGGGACCAAAATGAAAGCACGATGAAAGGAAATATAGGTGGGTAGCACTACCAGTTATTGATACTTGGTAAGAAAATAGAAAAAGGGAGGGCACTACCTGAATTTAAGGTGTTAAGAGCTATTAGTTTATTATGTATATGGACCCAAGTATACTTGGCCCATTAGGGTTTGAGTCTGCTTCAGGATAAGTGTTCCTCTCTCCTGTATATAGGAGTGGGAATTTGTGTAATAAATTTTCTCATTTGCTTCCATCTTATTTTCCACATGGTATTAGAGCAACATGCTCCTAGGAAACCCTAGAGAGGATAGAAAAAGAGAGTCTCCGCCTGTTGGCCACTACTGTCTGTTCTTGGATGGCCACCCGCCAGGCACCAACCTGGCCTTCAATGGTCCTCTACAGATCTCTTCTATATGTATTTCTCTTGGCCGCCACTATGCCTCCTCACCCAAGAACACCACTCTCCCTCAATTTTTCGTTGCTAAAAAAGCTTACCATGGCAACTAGTAAATTCAGGAGAAGCAGATTATATTACAAGTTAAAGAAAGCAGAGGAGGTAATTCATCTGTACCCATTAGCTGTGGGTCAGTAATAGGGCACGTCCCACACTGCTTCCGTCAATAAAGAGCGACAGACAAGAATCCAACTCTATAGGGGGTAGAAGAAGGATTAACACCACCCACACCTCCGACGTCCAAGCACCAAGGCGTAGGGAAATGGAGAGCATGAATAACTCCCATGATAAATAAGACACTCCTTTGCTCGATCCCTTACGACTCCGAAGCAGATCTGGAACACCAAGATTGAAACCACACAAAAGTGGTTGGAAATGGATGGAAAGTGATTGCCGATGTAGAAAAAGCACCATCATGACATAGAACTAGAAGGACTCCAACCACAACATGGGGATCTCAATCTACGTCTACCACATCGTCGCCACACCGAACCTACAAGCGGCCGGGACGACTAACTACTCCACGTACCTTGGGAGGTTGTGGAAGCTCTACTCGAGGGCTGTCATCATGATGTCGTGCATCGCCGACCATGTTCACCCCAATGGCTGACTCTAGTGGAATGCAATGTTTGTGCTTGATATGCTCTATTACGACGAGTACATGAATTTCGGTTCATGGATGGCCCTGTGCGACAGCCTTGTGGTGCTTCCGCGACTAGCCTTGCGATAGTTGCTGCTAGCTGGCGGCAGCTGCTCTTGCGACTGCCTACTACTGGCCATTGTCAATAGTGGCTGCCCTCTGTGGTGACTACTGCCAGCTTAGAAGAGGGAGATAGGTCTAGGTTAAACCTTGCTCTGATACAATGTGGAAAGTAAAAGTGTATTTGATGAATTACTAATGAGATATGGAGCCTCCTGTATATAGTAGCAAATGGATACATGGGCTGTGGGTAAACATATCCTCACTTAAGTGTACTAATACAAGACAAAGAGAATGGGCCTAAGCCTAAATAATTAAATAGCCACTTATATTAACACAAACAATCATGTCTTTCATGTAAGTACCAAGCATATTGAAGTGGATTGCCACTTTCTTCGTGATGCTTTGATGACCAAGAAGATTATTCATGAGAAAACTATATACATCTTCATCAAGCCTCTCTCTGGAAAGAGATGTAGGATTTATGCTACAAGTTGGGCATGATTGACATCTATGCTCCAGTTTGAGGGGGAGTATTGAGATACATGAGTCTTTATTGTTTTTCTTTATGCATTTCTTTATGACATCTATGCTCCCGTTTCTTTCGTATCTTGTAATATCAGCCTAAGCATATTAGGCCCATTAGGGTTTTTGTTTGCTTCCTTGTATCTCCTCCCAGGAGAGGGGTCTGTCTTATATCAATATAACAATGACAACTACTTTCCATAAAGTGGGTCTAAAAACATGGTGCAAAGAATTGTGTCAATGCTGTTATGATTTCATTTGCTAGCACCCCCACATTTTGTGAGAGGATAAATCATAAAGATCAGTTGTCACTTAGTTGGAGATTTGTGCTATCCAGGAAGGTTGCGCTACCTAAGAAGATCAAGCAAGTAACTTTTTTTACCAAAACACTAAATAGGAAAACCATTAAGGACTTATTTGACAAGCTAGATATACGTTCTAGCTTGAAGGGGAGCATTAGAAATATTGTTTATTTCTCACCTTTATTTCTCTTCCTATTTATTTTTCTCTTATATCTTTCTCCTATATTATTGCAAGCATGATTTCATACAACCTTATAAATATTATTGCACCTTGATATAATACAATATTTGAACGAAAGTTTACTGAATATGATTTTCTACTAAGGCCGTTGAAATACATTTAGCTAGATGTGGCACTTGGAAGCTAGCTCATATGGTAAAGCTTGCTGCTACGGGTTGTAGCACATGTGGGTTCGAATCCCACTGGAACACTAAGGGAGGGTAAAAAATGCAACAGCCTCTTCACTTCTGTGATAGGCTGGACAATGGACCCCTTTCTCATGTAAAAAAGAGGGATTTAAAATCCCTCATAAAAACATTTTGATAGATGTGAGTCACGTATGGTAACATCATGAAGCTGGTCATTCAAGTAATTTTGAAATAATATAATTTTATGTTTTAATAAATCATGATTTATGAAAAATAACAATGATAGTTGATATATATGTTTCCTTCATTTTGACGAAATCACACCATGAAATTAACCAAATCAAGGTACTTTCAAGCCATCCCAAAATGCTCAATTTCATGTCCAATAAGAGCTTCAATCGAAGATTGTAGGTTTTGTTGATTAACATTTACAACAGTTGGTGGTGTTCCATGAGCCAAACTCTTTATTCACAGGCAACATCTCTTACTTTTTTGATGACACTTACCTAAATTTCATCTGGTATCAAATTTGAATGGATGTCGGAGTTTTTTTGAGTTAATTCCAGTTTGGCATCTTTAAACAGGTCTTGCATGCATGCCATTTGTTTGAATGGCCGGATTTAATTGTCTGGCCTTAGCTTGGTTATATCATCTGTTAACTTGTTCATCTGTTGTATGCATAAATGGTTACATTTATAAACCTTTTAGCCTTGTTCATAATAATTTACATCTAACATATTGACATCCATCTTGTCATAGGTATGAACTCTTGTTGGACTTTAATGAATCCATTTTTGGTGGAAAAAAGGACATTGATGTATATCGATTGGAAACATGTGAAATCTGCAAGGGATCTGGTGCAAAATCCAGCAGCTCAATAAAATCTTGTTCCGATTGTGGAGGTAGAGGTCGCACAATGAGATCGCAAAGAACACCTTTTGGAGTAGTGTCTCAGGTAGCTGTCACTAACTTAAATCTGCTCTAATCATTTCTTTTTCATGAATGGGCTGTTGTTAGCTACTTTTGTTTGTGGTGAAGATAAGAGGTGTAGCTAGGTACCAAAAATTTATGCAGTTGTACCCATTTAGCTTTGCGTTCATAGCATGATTCTAACAATAATTTTGTAACTTTATCCATACATAATATGCGGACAGCCTTTTGAGATCCAGTAGAACCCCAAGGTTCTTGAAGTTTAGTTTTTACTTTTTAGTGTTTGCATAGACATGTCAAAATAATGGGGAACATATTGTACAACTGAGTGCCCAATGGGGCATTCCCTTGTACTTGTAACTAGTTAATTGCATCTTCTCATATGCCTCGCATGAGGTCGCATAGGAACATAGTGTACAACTGAATGTCCAACGGGGGCATTCCCTTGTTTTGGTAACTAGTTATTGTAATATCATCAATGCTCTAATATGCCCCACATGAGGCTGCATATGCGGCCGCACATGCGGTTTGGCCACCTCTGCAAACTAGATTTGCTTTTGTAGTCCATTATGCGGTTCCGAAGGCACATGCGATGCACATGAAACCACTTGTTATATAGAATCTGTATGTGTTTTATTATCAATTATCTTGTTAAACTAATCATTTAACTACTTATACACACAAACACACACTCACATATACATATCTATAACATATATATACATATACATAACATACTATACATCTATATTTATGTGTCAACATATTAATCTATGTATGCATAACATTTTACATTCAAAAATACAATTTTGTGCTCATATACAATTAGTTTATAAAAAAAATCCAAAGCTGCATGTGCCCCCCCGCCCCCCGGGTATATGCGCGCGCACATACTCTAAGCAGCACCTTGGTCAAACACATACCGCATATCGTTGGAGAAAACTATTTTAAGTATTCGTATATATGTATATATAAACATGTTACCCCATGCAGAAAGGCAGTTAACGTCCATGTAACTTAAGAGAAAGAGATGTCACATCAGTCTCGATGAGAATCTTTAGATGGTAGATGTAGTCTTTAGATTTGTCTAGAGCCATGATAACGGATAGGGTAGTAAGTAGCGTAGATGATCTGATTTTGATGGTAATGATATGATTTCGCTTCACAAAGATTTAAGTTTGATGTTGAAGGATTCAAGTATGTTTAGATGGCATGAGATGTCTTGACCATGTAGCCCTAGGTAAGTCTAGCACCATGTATGATACATATGGGTCGTTCGATGTGCTATACAAAGTAGTGGGTTGGCATGCTTGCATGGGCCTAGCGTCGTATATGTTGAGATATGGTAAGTGAGATGTGTTTAGGGCCAACATGGGTCTCAATCTCTTTACAAAAGAAGCACCTCTCTCATGGGACATAAGATAAGGGTAAATTGTATTGTAGAGTGGGTGACCCGACATGGGAGAAGGTTAGAGTACCTAACCTTCGAAATATGTGAAATCTCGAAATGTACGAATGATTAAATATGTGATGATGATTCCTAGCTAGACAATTTCGGAGTATATGAGTTAGGTCCCCTAGTGTGTGGTTCGTTTGATAATGTTGAAACCATTGATTTCCTATGAAAAGATCTAACCCTAGAGAATAAGGCATTTGAATATATGTATGTATGCATATGTGTATATATATACATATATATGTATATATGTATATGTGTGTGTGTGTATGTGTTTCACTGACTATATGTATATATGTGTGTGTGTATGTGTTTCACCGACTTTTTCCCAAATAGTTGTCCGCACTTTTATAATATGGTGACCGATTTTTATCCAAGTTTTCCACATAATTCTTGAATTCTGAATTTTTCAGCTTGACTGTACGTATCCTGAATACCAAATTTGTGACTATGGTCATGATCACCAACTTTCACGTAGGCCCAATGACAAGCTAGCGAAGAAGTTGGCATTGCCTATCTTCCTCACACTTTAAGACGAAGTGGAGGTCACGATGCAGATTGAGGACGAGCTACGAGGACAACCTCTAGTGACGACTACACTAGCTCGTCGTGCTCTTTCATCGCAACCACACTTGGATTCCACAAAATCCACCACACACCAACAACGTCATCCAAGAAACCCGTGGTATAGAAGATGTTCCATTGCTTCACATACCAGGGTTATGGTCACCATTTCTCAGTGTCCCAACCGCATCATGACTACTATCAAACGAACCGAGGAGTATGACATCGAATACGAGGATGTTCTCCCCACTAGTGAATCCAACGATGACGAGGATGAGCCTGAGAAGACCTTCCTACTTCTCCTAGCTCATGGGGATCTTGGACCTGATTCTCATCGTTCGTCATTGTTTTTCTTTTAGTTGAGTGCTAGGGCCACGTCTGCGCTCTCAACTATTGATGCTTTTTGCTTGACCAACCTAGTCCTAGCAACACTGGTGGATGCACTCAGCCTGCAGATCGAGCTGCTGCCACCAACTTATTGTCTCTGCTGGTTTGACAAGCCATGCACCATCTCATGCATCGTTGCTTGATCCACTTATTGTATCACTGTCTACAAGGATGTTGTGTATTGCAACTTTGGACTTTTGAAGGTGGCCCATATCTTGCTAGATTGTCCTTGCCAGTATGATAGACATATCATTGATGATGTCACTGTAAGACCTACACCTTCAACGCATCAGGATACTCCTTCGGTTGGTTTGTATACATTGTGTCTAGCTCTAGCAGGTGTTTAAGACATACCTCCAGCCAGTGTTTTAAAAACCGGTCTGTGTGGCCGCATACAAGGTGTGGACCACCTACCGAACCGCATACTGGAAATCCCTCCCAAAAGCGGACCAGGCCACATAATCAATTACACGACCGCATACAAGGCCGATTAAACCTCGATTTTCAGATAGACATATTCTCGTTTCTTTTTATTTTTTTACATTCATCTATGTTTGTTTAGATTTAGATCATAGTGCATATTTGTATTTATTTAAGTTGGGATGATTGCATCAATTATTCTTGTAATTGTACTATTTAGATACACAACTGTACAAATTAAATAAATAAATTCATGATTAATATATATATATATATTTCTACATATAATAATTAATAATAAAAAAAATCCAAAACCGCATATACTTCCGCATATACTCCCGCATACCGCATATACTCTACAAGGTGACCTCTCTGAACGCATAGCACGTACCGCTTTTTAAAACAGTGCTTCCAACTACCACTTTGTAAAGCCTCATAGGGCCTGTACCTGACCCACCGGTGGCTCGTCTTTCAAACCCCAGGGGAGTTGATGCGGCATGAATGCAACTTATTTAGCCTTGTTTATTGTTACATTTATTTGTAGGGACGTAAGTGCAATCTATCTAGTTATGTGCAGTTACCTGCAATTCTTTTTTTATTATATATTTGTTTGCAATTTACGTTACTTGGGTTCTATTATTGGAAAGGAGGGTGAGATCTAAGATGATATTTGTCACCGGATCGCAACATGATGGTTAAGAGTGCAACTAGAGTAGTATGTGACCAAAAGAACCCTCTCAGATTAAAAAGTAAGTTTTAAAAAACATCAATACGACCAACAATGCTAGATGGAAGTGAATGCTGGGCAATGAAAAAACAAGGTCTCAATAAGATGAATGTGGCTGAAACACGTATGCTGATATGGATGTGTGGTAAGACAAGAAAAGATCGTTTGAGGAATGCCTACATTGGGAACAAAGTGGGGGTGGTGAGCATCAATGACAAGTTGGGGTGAAGGTCGTCTAAGATGGTTTGGACATGTGCAACGTAGACTGACTAGTGCACCTATTCGAAGCAGGGTTATTGAGTCAAGCACAATGAAAAGAAGCAGAGGCAGACCTAAATTAACTTGGGAAGAGCTTATAAAGAGAAATTTTGAATCTTTACATCTTGATCAGAGTATGGCCCATTAAAAAGCTATTTGGAAAAGAATGATCAATGTAGCTGACCCCAACATGGTTGGGATTGAGGCTTAAATGATGATGATGATTCGTTTGCAATTTACGCAATTACCTTAGGTCTAGGGTTTTCTGTATTTATTATGATATTAGCGCTGGGGGACTTGTCCCATGAAGTTGTTTGACTATAGAGAAATAGAGTTGTTATCTCCTTTGTCTTTCCTTTTGCCGTTGTAGTGCCACATTAGGGCTACATCTACTTTAAGATTGCACCAACTTTCAAGCTACACATCCCTTCATGGCAATAAGAGTCCCCTCTTACTATTTGAGGAATGATACATAGTAGTTGGGAGGGGGGAACCGCGTTCTTCATTTGCAACACGAGCAATAATCAACAATGATGTAGAGTAAGGTATCCATCAAGTCTCATCTAGACTTCCTAGCTATCCGCCTATAACTCTTATGGCTTTCTCAATATAAAGGTGCAAGGAAAAGTAGGGACATGCTGAGAGAAGTTTCTAATGGGTATCTAACTTCTGTAAAAAGAAAAAGTTGTTGAATATGGTATGCGATATGTATCCAAGAGTAACTGTCTATGTTAGTCTACGACATGCCAGTACAACACATGGACTACTTACTTTGAAGTGTCCTTGCTTCATGAACTACTTTGTGTTGTCCTTGCTTTATAGGTCATTATCATAGATAGAAGCGCATAGGGATGTTGCAAAGGGAAAAAGTGACAGATGTATAAAAGTGGGAAAATTCTAGTGCCCAAGGAATTGGATGGTCTCCAGTCATGGTTGGCGGTCCATTCAAAGTTCCTCCCAATCTCATGAAGTTGGGAGAAGGCTTGGAAGAGGGTGGGAAAGATCATAAGGGAGACTTAGTGTAGGCAACCATCTGTGGCCGTAGCCTTGGTTGAGGCTCTTTTTCCCCTTTGAAGACCTTGTTTTCCTCTATGGTGTAGGTTTTTGGCAATCCAGTGGTGGCTCTAAAGACAAGGAAAGTTAGTAATGAGTATTTCTTCAAATTTGTCACCCCATTCATTGTTATGTATGTAGGGGGTCATGTTCTTTCATTACAATGCTAAATCCCTTCATACTCTGGAAAAATTTCCGGTAGCGTTTTCATATCTTTTATCTACTAGATTCTACTCCGGTAGCGTTATCCTCTTTGTTTTATTACATCTACCGCACCTACATACCAATAGCGTCTTCTTTTTTTAACATGCATAATCTGATAGAATATATGTGCTTTTTACATGGCTGAAGATAAGGCCAAGAAGACCTCCATTGACATTTACAATGACATACATTTACAATGACATGCAAGCTAGTTGTTTCATTAAACTCAACGACAACTATTACTTGCTATGGATTAATGCAGTTTCTATATTCATAAAATCGCATAACATTTGAAGTTCACCACTCAAGATTTGCTAGCAAAACAAATGACGATCCGACGATGGCGCTAAGCAATAACCAAGGCTTCACTGTCTATGGGGTAGTATGGACCCTTGTATTGTAGTGAAATACATGTTTTACGACAACACAAAAGGAATGTGGGAGGAGATGAAATAGTACTGCACATAAGAGAAGAATGGTCTTCGCCTCTACACCGAACAACAAGGTGATCACACCTTGGAAGCAAATATGATGCTTTGAAGGTGCTAACCAACCAACTCAGCCACTTCTCTCCCACCACGTCAGTTGACATCTCTAGAGAGTGGTTCCATTCAGTCTGGCAAAATTTGAACCTACATTTGTGCTACACTGCCATCCACCAACTCCTACTGGGCGCATATCAACTACCTTCAATCGATGAGGCATATGGGAGATTGTCTCAGTCGACATGCCAAACATACAAGTTTCTTAGAAGCCATCTGAAGCACAAGTGGTTATTGTTGCTCCAACATGGGGTTGTGGACACGGAAGGGATGCATGCCCATGCGTTCGAACTATCACAAGATCGATCAAGCATGACCACCCTTCACAGTATAGTCATGTTCATGGTCGGGGTATTGCCCACCCAGTCAGTAGCTACTTTTGCTCCCGGGACATTAACGATCGATTCTCTCTACATTTCTCACCATAGAGTAGTATGCTGTCTCCTCCGAGGCTCACAAGTCGGTGATTCTGCCCTCACCACTTCACTCTCAGTCGGGTCCTCCCTCAATATACCTAGCACAATCTGATTGATAAATTGTGAGTCCCTAATATTTCCTCAGATGGCTCCATCCTCTATCCACCTTGCAGTTGCCATCAACATAACTTTGGGTCTTCCCTGCTTGTTGCACATTCCAATTATATTGTGGACTCTGGCGTCTCCCAACTAATGACACACATGATATAATTGCTTACCACTTGTAGTTCTCATGTTCTACACTCTTTTGTTATTTTGGTAGATGGTTCCGCTAAATCCTTTAAAAAATGTGGCTATGTCCCACTTGCCTCCCCTGTAAAGTTATCCTCGTTCCACTATATCCCCAATTTTCCATTCAATTTACTTTTGGTTGCCAAAATTGTTGATTCTTTAAAATGTTATCATTTTGACCTACGAGTTTGTTTTTAATGGATTTGAGGAGTATGTTCATGATTGGACATGCAACTCGCTCTGGTGATCTCTACTACTTCTTTGCTCGTACACCGCCTTTGTTAGCAACTTTTATTGCTAGCCCATCTTTACAACAACATCGTTTTGGTCATCTGTCACTCAAAAAGTCAAATGTATTGGATCCTTCTACATTTTCCTTTCAATTAGGACAACACCACTGTCTATTTTCTCCTGCCTATAACCATGAATAGTATGTATATCCTTTTAAATGAATACATAGCGACATATGTGGCTATTTTTGAACATTGAGTTACAATGGTTATAAATCTTCATGACATTGTCGATGATTTTTCTCAGATGACCTGGCTTTACTTGCTTAAAAATCACGAGAAACTTTTTACCCTAATCCAAGCTTTTCATAACATTTCACTTGAGTGTTCCAAGGACTGATAACACCCTTGAATGCATTCAAACCGTGGTTTCATCTTTTTCTTCGTGGTGTCAGTATACGCTCGTGTGCTCATACCCCACAACAAAACCTAGAATGCAAAAACCACCATTTTGTCGACACTACTTGCTGCTTGGCTATTCATGCTAGCTTACCAAAACAGTTTTGGTCTGAACGTATTTTAGCGACATGCTTTCTCATCAATCTCCAACCATCATCCATTCAAATCTCCCTTGTCTATTCTTCAGCCTCATAAAAATTCATTTTTGCCCTCATCTTGGTTTTTTTTAATGTGTTGTTTTTCTGCACAGTTTTGATTCAAAAGTCGATAAGTTGTCCTCTCAAGCACTTAAAATGGTTTTTTTGGGCTACTCCCAAATTCAAAAAGGTTATAAGTGCCTTGATCTGGTTGTAAAACGCACGTACCTTTTGGTGGATGTAACTTTTCATGTGGATCACTCCTTTCATGTCTCTACTACCATCCCTGTTCCTTCATCGCCTAAGTTTGTTTCCCTACCCTTGGACTGTGAACCAATTTTATCCTTCTTGGAACAGGTCACTCCACCCACACCTCCCCATCCTCTCATCGGTTCTCTCCTAAAGTGTATCAACGAAGAACGATAACTGATCCTCAACAAACTGCTCCAGCAAAATTCGAAAAACCGATAGCCCTTCACAAAGGTATTCACTCTTGCATCGTTAAGTATCCTACTTAATCCTCGTTGTCCGTGCTTGCCTTTCTCCTCCACCCATGCTTTGGCCATCACTCTTGACTTTATCGTCATTCAAGCGTTATGAGAATGCCTTTCGACACCCTGGGTGGAAAGCTGCAATGGTTGATGAGACTGAGGCACTGCAAGCTAATCAGACATGGATCTGGTAGATCCATCTTACAACAATAATATTGTTGGCTTCCATATGGTCTTATCTGTTTAGCATTATTTCAATGGGTGTCTGGAGCGTCTGAAGGCACAACTGGTCACCAAAGTTTAGAATCAAACTTCTAGTATCGACTTGTTTGAGACATAGTCACCTTTCACTTAGATCGCCTCTGTCCGCTTTTCGATTTCTTATGCTGCTCACCTGGATTGACCCTTGTATTTCTCGACTTTAAGAATGCTTTCCTTTAGGACGACCTATTTGAAGAAATGTGTAAGCAACAACCTTTGGGTTTTGTTGATAAGTGGAAGTACTCTACCAAGTTTGTTGCATTTGTTGCTCTCTCATTGAAATGAAGCATTCTCCTTGTGCTTGTTTCAACAAGCTTAGTACAAATTCTCGAATGTTTGGGATTCAAATGATCCGCCGCCGACCTTTTTTCATCTCATGGGCACATTCCACTTGTTGTCCACTTTGATGATATTGAGATTAGGGGTGAGCATTCGGTTAATTCGGTTGGTTATGGTTAATTCGGTTCGGTTAAATGGTTAATTTGTAGTTTGAGAATTTAACCATTAACCTAACCTAACCTAACCTAACCGAATTAACCGACACTAATTCGGTCGGTTAATTTGGTTAACCAAATAACACTCTTTGAATAACATTGTATGAAAATACTCATAAAATTTGGAACCATTGCTATATTATAGTAGTATTACATATAAATATAGAGCTGTATAATTCATCAAAACCTGATAACTGTATGAATGCAGACTTGCAGAGTTTTTTTAGAAATAAAAGTACAACTATATATGTGTAGGATATTTCTTTTGAATAAATTGTGGTTGTTCGTTAATTCGGTTAACCAAAAAAAAAAATTTTTAACCGACAAATTAACCGTTTAACCAATTAACTGAAATAAATTAATCAAATTGTCCAAATAAAATTAACCATTCGATTTTAACCATTCGGTTAATCGGTTATTAACTGAATTCTGCTCACCCCTAATTGAGGTCACTGAATATGATGTGCAAGGGATCTCTCATCTAAATCAAGCTCTTCAATATAATTCCATACTAAAGATCTGGGGGATCTTCATTACTTTTTTGGCCCTGGAGTACTACGATCCAAACAAACGATCGATCTCTCAAGAATGATATGTTTCAGATATACTGAAAGAAACACAAATGACTGATGCAAAGTTGCATCTACTCCTATCGACTATCACATGAAGGTTCAAAGTGAGGAGCTCTTTCCAGATCTCAAAAAGTATTGGTGGATTGTCGAAAAACTAATCTACCTATGGCTATTTCCATGCACTTGGGATTATCTGTCAACACATGAGCTCTCCCTTATAGGATCACTAGAAAAATATAAAATGCATTTTGCGGTTCTTCAAAGGTGCTCCAGGAAAAGGTCTATACCTTGAATGACCTCAGCACAAGACACTCTCTGTCAATGGTTGCCCAGATGAAAGTTGGTATGGAGACTCCCAAGACAGGCGTTCAACATTAGGCTACTAGGTAATCATCATGTTCCTTGGAAGAGCAAGAAGCAAACAATTGTTGCTCACTCAAGCACATAAGCCGAGTATAGAGCTATGGTTCATGCTTGCTGTGACTCACAGTGGGTTCAGTCCATGCTTTCTAATTTTGAATTCTTGTCCAACCCACATCCACACTTTATTGTGATAATCAAGTTGCTATCCACATCACCAACAATCCCGTCTTACACGAGCACAACACAAATCGGGGTTGACTACCATTTTGTGTGCGACCTTGTCAAGGCCAAGAAAATAGTGACGCCACATGTAATTACCGGAGATTAAGTGGCTGACAGTCTTACTAAACCACTTCCTCGTTCTCTTTTTTAGTATATGAGTAACAAGCCGAGACTACATAACTTACTCTCCAACTTGAGGAAGAGTGCACAAGTGTTTTAATTGTCTATTAAACTTGTTTCACTTGGGTGTTGCTATTTCTTCTTCTCACTTAAGTGGTTCATTTATCACTTAGAATCCATGTAACTCCAATATCTCCTATATATTCGAGACCATCTACTTAGACATAAAACAACTTTGATTGATCTATTCTCTCTAATTTTCCACAGATTCAATGCATTCTATTGAGCCGAGGTTCTGGGTAGAGAGGGCATTCCTGCTAGGCAGTGTCTAGTAGAATCCTAAAGTTTATTGATGAACTAATTTTTGGTTTGAACTTGATGGAGTTTTGTTTTACTTTTTATGTTTTCCCTTTGTAGTGAAATTAGGCTTTGACTTCCTTCAAAAGATTGCAGCTCTAACCCATATCATGTCTCCCTATCATTGCTAAAATATCCATCCCAAGAAAAGTTGACGTCTTTTCCCCAATGGAGTATTAATTGTTTTACTTCTAAATGTAGGTTTCTGCTTGTTCAACATGTGATGGAAAAGGAAAGACCATAACTGACCGCTGCAAAAGATGTAGCGGAAAGGGAAGAGTAGAGAAATTAAGGAGCATAACCATAACCGTCCCCCCTGGTGTTGCTAATGGTGTTACAATGCAAGTTCAAGGAGAAGGAAATGCTGATGAGAATAGGTACGGCGGTTACACCATTTCTGGTTTCTGTAAAAGAAAGAATAAGTAATGTTGATTCATGCTGTTTTCCGTTTAACTGGTCTAGTCACATTTCCGCTTTCTTATAAGGTTTTGCTGTCCAGATTCATCCTTCTTTTGTCCCGTTAGTATGGATGGATTTTTATGTTTGGCTAACGAATTCAAGAACTTGTGCTCATTAATATTCACAACCCATTTTGAACTTGATTAGTGGGCCTTTTTCAGCATTGAAACTAGTAATAGGTAAATAACCGGAATCTTGGTTGGTAAAGACCTGAGATATATTTTAGCCATTGTGATGCTTTATCATACAAAAAATATTATGGAAAACTCCTTCAGGATGAGAACGATATCTTTAGTAAATATTCTCAGTATACATCACTTTAATTGGGAAGATTAATGAATGCAGTGAATGGTTTCAATCAGTTGGCAAGACATGATTGTCTAGTTAGAATATGCTACATTATAATGCTTCTGTATTGAAAACCTTTTCTAACTGAATCCCAAAGATAGTGAAGCTGGCTGTTTTACAGGTGCTACTTAAGATATTTATTTCTTTTGTTTTTTGTACATAAATAAAAAGAGGATTTTTTCGTGCTATGAAAAGATGAGTATTTCTTAATCATAAACTAGAGCTACGGAGAAATTTCTTGGCAGATAAAGGTTTAATGTTTGGTTGAAATTGTGAGTAAATAAATAGGATATATTGAGATGATTAAAACAAGTACAAGTCCTCTCTTTATATAGGATAAGAGAGGACCACTTACAGTGCTAAGCGTGGAACATGACATTGGCTTTGAGTCGACTTTGACAGGTCTGGAAGTGGAAGTTTGTGGAAACATCGAGGAAACTTTGAGAATTTTGCAATTAATCTTCGACGTATTTTTCACAAGAATTAAACTGAAAATACCGATTTCATGATGAAAATCGATATAATTCATCAAATCTAGCTTAAAAACAAAATATATGTTTATATATAGCCATCCATACAAGTTTACATATGTAGAAAAACAGTCACATACAAATATACAAGACGTTGTCTTCGTGTTAACTTCGACATGCATGGAAGTTTACCAGGTTTAGACATCGACATCGAACATCGACATGTGTAGACATATGTAACATCGAGGATTGATCGCCAGATGTCGAGGATACCTAGTACCATGATGCTAAGGAATTTGGAATAAAGACTAAAGATGAAAAACACATATAACAGTAACACAAAATACAACAAGACATAACAGAAGATGCTAAATATATGAACACCCCTCTTAAGTTGGAGCATAGATGTGGTGCATGCCTAGCTTGTCCATCATGGCAATAACTCGTCTTTGGAAGTGGCTCTGTTAAAATGTCTGCAAGCTAATCCTTAGTTTGGATGCATGGAGTGGAGATGTGTCCGGACGTAATTGACTCCCTTATAAAGTAACAGTCCACCTCAATGTGTTTGGTACATTCATGGACTGTGGGATTGCTTGCAATGAAGACGAATGCTTTATTATCATAGGACATTGGAATAGGTTCACTATCACAATTATCAAATTCTTTCAGAAATCCTTCAACCCACATTATTTTACAAATGCTGTGAATCATGGCTTAATATTCAACTTCAGCACTAGATCATGCAACAAAGTTTGCTTTTTACTGTGCCAAGTAACTACGTTTCTTCCTGCGAAGGTGCAATAACCAGAAGTAGATTTGTGGTCAGTTTTGCTGCCAGCATGGTCAACATCAAAATAGTCAATAATTTTGTAGTGCGTGTGTCGTTTATATAGAAGAACTTTTCAATGAGAGCCTTTTAAGTATTTGAGAATATAACAAACAACGTCCAATGACATTGTCGAGATTTGTCTCGATCCTTACTTACAAGTCCCAAGTGCAAATGTGATATCACCTCTCGTAACAGTTAGGTAGATCGCTTTACCTACTTTTATATTTCTTGTTATCAGAATATGGAGGAGACGAGTTTTCATCCCAGTCCGTGTTAAGATTAAGAGGAATGTTGGTTGGCTTGGCTCCCAACATGCCAGTTTCTTGCGAGAGATCTAGTACATACTTACATTGAGATAGACAAACTCCATAAGAAGAATGTGATACTTCAATTCCCAGAAAAGAGTAAAGTTTGCTTAGGTCTTTAGCGATAAAGCATTTTCCCATATACCCCTTAGTAGCTTAAATACCATCATGGTCACTGCCAAAAAGGATGATGTCATCCACACATACAATTAGAATCATAAGTCCAACATCAAACCATGCTCATGGGCTTTGTTTCAGGCCATAATAGCTTTTCTAAAGTCAACACACCTTGGAACACTCCCCTGAGCAACAAATCCAGGAGGTTGCTCCATATAAACTTCCTCCTTTCGCCATACATGAAAGCATTCTTCACATCTAATTGGAATGATGGCCAATCATGATTGACGAAAACATAAATAAGCACACGAACCAAACTTGAAAAAGGTGTTAGGTGTACCGAGGCATTTTTGCCTCAACGAGGCAAGACGTAAGCCTCAGATTGTACTGAGGCGTATATATAAATACAATATATATATATGTATGTATATAACACTAAATGTTTGTAAAATATGTTACAAACAAGGTAATAAAACAGACGAGGCCCAAATGTTGGTCTTGGCTCATTTGACTTGTTAAAAAAAGAAGACTCGACCCATTTTACTAACCAAACCCTCCACCCTAAGCCCCTAACCCTCCTGTCTTTGGTTCTTGCGAGGAACAACAACACTAGTTGCCGCTGCCATGAGGAGCATCAACAAACGCGCCACTGCCATGAGGAGCAGTATCAACAGTCGCCGCGTCCGCCATGGAGTAGAAACCGCCACTATCGAGGAGCAATAACCACACCATGGAGTAACAACCACTGTTGTTGTATGGAGGAGCGAAACCTGCACACAATCGCCTCTTTGCCAGGCGTTTGCACAGAGCTGCAAATAGAGCAACATCCGCCCCTTACTCTGCCAAACTGAGTCCAAGAGAGGTATGCCTTCTTCCCCTTGTCCCCCTTTGCACCCTCATCGTTTCTTGAAGGCATTTATCCCCCTTCGTCTTCGTCTCAAAGAGGCTTAGACCTTACTATTTCCTCGCCTCACCTCTTTTTAACCGCCTCGCCAATTTGAGACACTCACCTCACACAGGCAGGCTGAGGCGCACACCTTGGGACGCACCGGGGCTGCCTTGCCTTAAGGCATCGTACAAAATTTCGATCGAAATTGCGAAATTTCCGATTTTTTTTCAATCGGACATCGAAACGCTGGTACGCAGGGATATGTCCGTCATTTCACGAAATATTTCACACTGTGGGCGAAATTTCGCAAAACTGGAGGGGTTTCGGTGCAAAAAGCCCAGTTTGGGCCTTCAAATCGCAAAATTGCTGCGAAACAGAGTCACTGTTTCGCGAAACAATGTTCTGCGAACTGCTGCTGCTGGAGTTTGGCGATTTTGGCGATTTTCTTGGGATTTCTTGCTCCCGGAGGCTTCTCTACTTGATTCTAAGGTATGTAACCCCTCTTCCTAGCCCATCTATTCCTCCTCTTTCTAACTCTACTCTCATTTAGACATAGCTTAATAAGAACTCCGAAAATCCTAAATTTCTAAGTGAGATTTCTCTTTAAAAACTCAAGATCTTGAAGTGAAACTTGTACATCTAAGAAACAATAGTGTGAAATACATACAACTACACTTATTTTGAAAATCTAATCAATATATTTTGTATTTATACACAAAATGGCTAAAAAAAGTTTTTTTTTAAATTGAAATTTCTTATATTTTTTTTATTTTCCGCTTATGTAACTCTAAATATATTACACTAGTAGACTTATACCATAAATGCTAACTAATTTCAGTGTTACAAGTTCAATTTTTATATTTATAACAATTTAAATATTAATTTCAGACCTTAAATTAAACAAATATTATAAAAATGAATTAATAAAAATAAAAATGATGAACTACTTAGTTATATATTGACCTTCTAAGTTTCTAGCATGCAATTTTAGGCTTTAGTAACTAGTTATGGTTTATTTATACATGTGTTGACTTGATGTGATTATTTTTTCATGTTTTAATTTTTCTAAATTGCAGTAGATGGGTTCTTCATCTGGTGATAGTGATGGTGGAGGGAGAAATGATGGTGGTAGAAAGGTAAAAGTCATTGATTTTGCATGGGCTCATTGTGAGCAAGTTCCTGGCACTAAGCAACAAGTGATTTGCAAATATTGTACCGAGAAAATAGGCGGTGGGGGGATTACAAGATTCAAATCCCACATTGTTGGCGGTGACATGAACGTGGCAATGTGCAAGCAATGTCCTCAAGGAGTGAGAGACGACTTCAAGGAAATGATAAGTCAGAAGAGAAACATTCGTCAACATCAACAAGAACTTGACCAACTCGCGGTTGATACCCTCTTTGAGTATGGGAGAGGAGGTTCTTCTGCCGAGTCTGACTCAGATGTAGATTATCCTGAAGGTTATATCACCTCCCAACAACGTCGCATGCATCGCAGGGCGCTTAGAGATTCCAGAAGGCAAGCATGGGAGAGAGAACAACATGATTCATATAAGAGGGGCATTGGCCCATCTGTTTTTGAGCATGGAGGCAGTGGTGTAGGTCATGCGGCTGGTTACCGTTCAGGAAGAGCATCCATCCCCACGGTTGACTTAGGAGATGATAGTGATATGCCTGCCCAAGTGAAAAGAAAGAAAGGGACAATTGATAGCCTATTCAGATCTCACAACACAACAAGAGGTAGGTTGGGTGTAGATGTAGACGAGCCAGGTATGAGAAGGTCAAAACCAGTACAACAGAAGTTGAAATCTATGTTTTCTGGTGCAAAGAATAAGGTTGGCAAAGCAGTTGGTAAATTCTTCTTTGCCCATGGGATCCCTGCACACGTGGCTACTGAGCCATACTTACAACACCTCTTGAGAACTGCAGGGGAGGCTGGACCGGATGTTAAAGCCCCCACTCCATATGAGCTTATGAATGTCTACCTTCCTGAACAAAAATTGGAGATCCAAAAATGGATTGAGGATAAGAAGCAAAGGTAACTAAGCTTATTTCTTTATTGTCCATTCCATTCTTGATTGTTGAAGTCTTCAAGACTTTGAGGTTTTAACTCTACATCTACTTTTTGTTTGTTGTACTTGTAGGTGGGAATCTTATGGTGTGACATTAATGGCTGATGGTTGGACATCTGGAACTAGAAAACAGATCATCAACTTTCTTGCCTACTGTAATGGATCCACCATTTTCCTTGGATCTGTAGATGCTTCCACTGAGGTTCAGACTGCTAAATACATATCTAAATTGATGAAAAGGTATATCAAAGAAGTTGGTGTGGAAAATGTGATTCAAATTGCATATGATAATGGAGCCAATTTCAAGAAAGCTGGAAAGTCTTTGATGGATAAGTTTCCAATCTATTGGACTCCTTGTGCATCTCACTGCATTGATTTGATTCTGAAAGATATAGGTGAGTCATATATGATATATGTTTGACTCCTTGACTCCTTGTATTCCAATTTCCAATTCCAAATGACTTATAGTGTCATTATTTGATTTCATACTCTGTTTTGTTCAAATGTAGGTGGGTTGTCGCATGTGAAAAATTTGATCTTTGAAGCCGGGACAATGACAAGCTTCATATACAATCGCTCATTTCTTTTAGCTGCTATGAGGAGGAAGGAGTATTGTGGTGGTGACT
Organism: Alisma plantago-aquatica; assembly: GCA_963693085.1. Lineage (NCBI taxonomy): Eukaryota > Viridiplantae > Streptophyta > Magnoliopsida > Alismatales > Alismataceae > Alisma > Alisma plantago-aquatica. The sequence goes on from OY856411.1 coordinate 182,680,083, forward strand.
TGGTGCGACCAGGAGTCACCCGTTTTGCTACCAATTTTTTGGCGTTGCAAAGTTTGAAGTCAAAGAGAGATGGGTTGAGAAAATTATTTTCCGGAGTTGAATGGAGTTCAATGAAGGAAAGTAAGACAGCCGCAGGGGGCAAGATAGAAGACATTGTCAACAGTAGGAGCTTCTGGGAGAGGGTTAATAAAATTCTTAGAATCATAGAACCAATAGTGAAGGTGCTCAGGTTGGTGGATGGAGATAAGTCGCCAACCATTCCCTACTTGTATGAAGCAATGACCCTGATGACAGATTCAATATCAAAAGTTGTTCCAAGAGGAAGTGCCCAATACAAGAAAATTATAAGGAAGCGGTGGGAGAAAATGCTTTTGCACCCTATGCACAAAGCTGGTGAGCATAACTGATACTTATTCAATAATTATATACATTTCTATATCTTGATAATTGATGGCACATTCAATACAAGACAATTTTATTTATAGCCATTTCTATTTCTTGTAGCTCATTACTTGAACCCTAGATTCCAATACAAATACAAGTTAGGGTTCAAGAGCGACTTCATGGCAACTATTAAAGAAGTTGTGGAGAAACTTGTCACCACATCTGAAGAGAGGGTGATTATTATGGACCAGGTAATACATATAGTCTGGAACTCTGTATTTACTAATTATTGAGAAAAAAAATCAGATTTTATTACCCTTGACCTTATCAATGTTGTCATGTTAATTTGCAGTTGAGGCAGTTTAGAGAAGCCATTGGATGCTTTGCGCATCCAAGCGCTATTGCTGACAGAGAAAAAGCTGTTTCATGTGAGTGGTGGTCATGGCATGGCACAGGTTGTGAAGAGCTACGTCGAATTGCTGTGAGAATTCTATCACAAACAGCTGCTGCAGGTGGTTGCGAAAGAAATTGGTCCACATTCAACCTCATTCATAGCAAAAGACGGAACAGACTTGGTGCACAACGTCTAAATGACTTGGTATACGTTCACTATAACATGAGGTTGAGGACAAAAGATCTTAGAGAGCCCGAATTTAGAGAAGTGGACCTCTCTGTCATCCATGATCCACTTGATATTGCTTTTACCTTTGGTGGTGGTAATGAGAATATTGATCCAGAGGATAATCCATTGCAACAATGGATGACTAATATTGGTGGTGCCCCAGTTTTAGATAGAAATGATGGCGGGCCGGATCCCACTGTTGAAGCAACATTCATGCCTAGCACTAGAGCAGAAGAAGAGACAGCTACAAGAGACCGCAGCCCTGTACAAAGATTTGAAGAAGAAGAACAACACATTCAAGATGAGATGGATATTGCACAGGCAGTTGAAGAAGGTGGAACTCGTTCTAGTAGCCACTCTTCCAAACCTGATGGTGGTGGTGATGATGATATTGACGATGATGATGATGATGATGATGATGATGATGATCTTGACGATGATGATGATGCACCTGATGATGATGATGATGGTGATGGTGATGACCAAGAAGGTAATGATAATAATGAAGAGTGGGCAGGATTTGAGAATGAGAATGATGATTGACCTTATCTCTCTGCCCCTAGGGCTGAAGTTGCACCTGCTGAAACTCAAATTCCATTTGTTGATAGTACATTCCAAAGAAGAAAAATTAGAGGTACAAAAGAATATATTGGCACACCAGAAGGTCCAACACCGTCACCACCACCTCTAGCTCTTCTTCCAGCTCCTCAATACCAAAATGATTGTATTTCTAATTTGGCTGAATCAGTTGGGAGCATGAGTATTTCAGACAGGGATTCATCTTCTATTGCTGATTCTTTATTTAGGTACCCTCATGCACCACAAACACAACCTGCAGTCGCACAACCACCACAACAAGATCCCTATAACTATGGCTATGGTTATGGTGGGAGTCATGGGACTTATAATTATGGTGATGGTTATTCTTCTTCTTCTAGAGGTATACCGTATACAAGTACAACCAGGCTATATGTATGGAGGATACAATGACCCACTGATGCAAGGTTATTCTTACACTGGAGAACATGTTCATATGGAATCTAATGATGGTGGGCAAACTTGGCAAGGATACCGTGATGTTTTGTATGTTCCTCCATTAGCTGTTGCTCCTCCAGCTCCAGTTGCTTCACAACCATCTATTGATCAAGCAAAAGCACTTGAGGAATTTTTCCCAAAACATGGGATGATGCAGTTTGTGTCTAACGAGATCTACCAAGAGTATGTTGAGACATATAACCGCGTGTATAGGAATGATATGAGTTGGGCAACATATGTTGATAGTATCAATGAGCATATGTATGGTCAACAACGAGGACAACAACCACCACGACACTCAAGCTTCAACTAGGACTGTTGGTCTCTTAGTCCTACTCTGTAAGACTTATGGAACATCGTAATATGTAAGTTTGTTAGTTTATAATTTGTTTTATATACTATAAGTTGTAATATGTAAGTTGGTAACGGTAGTTTGTACTTTGTAGTACTCTAGTCTAGTAGTGTAGTTGTTTTAACTTGAAGTTTGCAAGTTTGTAACAGTCTAACTGTCTAACAGACTGTCATTTCTGTCCATTTGTGCACTCACTCATCAAGACATGGATCCCACCCTAACCTCTAAACATATAAATTTATCATATAATCTAGTGTATCTATGTCCAGACATTGTGTATGCAAAAATTCATAGTTTAATTCCTTCATTTTGTCATCGAAATTGCCATCGAAATTCTGTCGAAATTATTCAGCTTCCTTCACTTACAAATGTGGGAGACCCCCCCCCCCCTAATATCCAATATGAAATATTATTGCATATTTGAGTAGATCTTGGCGTTTAGATCGTCCTGGTAAATTTTCATGATTTAATTCGCTTATTTGGTCGTCAAAATCGTTAGGGCCGTAAATATCGAAATTTCGTGCGAAATTTCGAAAAATTTCTGTTTCTGGGCCATCGGACACGGCATCGAAATCGGACATTTAATTCTATGCCTTAAGGTGTACGGCTCTGATGCCTCCAAGCGTGCCTTTTAACCATGACATAAATTGCGTTAAGACTGACAACATGAGAAAAAATTTCAAAATAGTCAACTCCATAGGTCTGTGTATATCGTTTTGCGACTAGGCGATCATTAGACACTTAACTGTGTCATCGGGATGGTACTTGATTGTAAAAATCTATATGCATCCTCTAATCAACCAGATCCCATGTATGTTGATCATTTAGAGCACTCATTTTGGCTTGGTGCTAGGCAAGATGTTGTAGTGCTTCAACCATGGTTAAAGTTTCGATTTCAACGCAGATACACAAATTTATAGAAATTTCGATGGAAATTTTAACGTATACACTTATTTCGACACAAGATTTTGACACAAGATTTCGACGACCAAATAAAGGAATTAAGTCACAAAATTTTACCAGGATGATCTACATACATAAATACACCCATTTATGCAATAAAATCATACATTGATCTTGGTTGGGGGGGTCCTACATATGTGAAAAGATGGAAAACTGTTTAGAAGGGGATTTCGATGACTTGTTCGAAGGAATTTGTTTATACCTCATCACGTTATAATCAATTTCATTGATACTTTACAACTTATGCTATAGATCATCAAAGAGTGAAAATACTAAAAGTATTCTCAATACAGTTCTACAATTATTCAAAAATTTGAGACAAATTACTAAAATTCGTTTATACTAATAGTCTGATGTATTGAATATATCAATTGATAACAATATATTATTCCCATTATTAATATGTGTATAAGGACCGACTTGTAACTGTGATAAAACTTAGGGACCTATGTGTAAAGTCTCTTGTATGTAAATATAAAAGCTCCCCAACCGTGAGAATGTGTTCAGGGATCCTCCCATCTTCTTTTTGCATTCACATTGTATCAGAGCTATAGGGAAAACCCTAGGAGAGCTATCAATCTCTCCAAAGAAGCCTTAGTAAGTTGTCATCACCATCTTGAGGTCTGCAAGCATCAGGGAACAACGAAAACTCCAATTTTCCATCTGTTGCTACAGTAGCGTACTGTAACATGACGACCATTGTGGTGGCTGCTGCTCCCCTCTCTGGTTGGACTTGGGCTCTACCCTTTTGGGAGGTCCTTCCTCTTGGTCCTAGCTGCCCTACGGTGCTTGTGACTAGTTGCTACGATCCCTGTTTCTTCTCCAAATCAACATTGCATCCAGCTGCTGTCAACAACCTCTTATTGCAGCGTGAAGTTTGGCTTCCAACAAAGGGCTTAAAGGCTGTTTTCCTCCCTCAGATCTGGTAAAATAGGGGCGTCCCTGAACCTACTACCTTGCCCTAGTAGGTCACGGGCATAGGTAACCCGAGGAGGGAGCTTTGGTCATTCTCCCAAGATACTGTAGCCGCGGAGCACTGTAGCACAGTTCCTATAAAGTTTGTGAAAGTCTGTTTTTATGGCTAAAAAGTTTAGTTTCAAGGTTCGTAGTTTCCACAAACTGTGCAAATATCTGATTTCAAGATCTTTATTGTCCCTTAGTGAAGAAAAAGTTTGATTTCTTGAAGAGAAAAGTTCAATTTCTTGAAGGAAAAGTTTGAATCTTTGCTAGAGTCTGATTTGCTGTCTCCTAGTCTGCTTTTAGCCAATTTGATTAATTGGTTGAGTGCATTTTTGATCAACATGGCTGATAAAGAGTTCATGATTCACCAATCCACCACGACAATCCAAGACGAGTTATATGGATTCCTGTGGCTGTTGTTGATGATACTCTAGAGTAGACTACGTATCATATGTCTTTGTCTAAAGAAGAATATGCTCAATTGATGCTTCTTCGAGCTTCAAAGCAGGCAACGACTTCAGTCTCCGTTGCACAAAAGTCCGATTTGTCAACATGCATTTCACAGGCATCCAAGGCATCCAAGGCATCTACGTCCAAGTCAGACTAGGTCCTTGATTCTGGTGCAATTGATTTCGTCACTCACCCAACATAAACGAACTTCTGGTATTGGTACGTTGTTGAATAGGAATTCGGAATGCCAATCTTTGATAATTTTGTCATCATCTGAAAAATTGTCTCGTTTGTTCGAGTTTATGATCTGAACGAGTCGCACATACACCCTAGCACATGTTCCTCCGGGGTACCAGAGATGTTCATGACCTACACCCATAAGCCCAACCTACCTGGTGTCACTCTTGCAGATGGCTTTGTTGCCTCTGTTAAGGGAACATGAACAATGCCACTAACTCGACATATATCCATACCATCTACATTGTTCATTCCCCATTTTCCTTTAATTTGTTATTAGTTAGCAAATTAACTCGTTCTCTTCAAGCCTCTGTTACTTTCTTACTAGATGTTGATCTTATACAGGACTTGAAGATGGGGAAGAAGATTGGCGAAGGATATGAAGTGGCTGGACTATACTACTTGCAATAGTTTTCCACAACATGTGTCGCTGCATCTCCTTTAGTGGTGCATAGTCGTCTTGGTCATGCGTCTGCAGAAAAGCTCAAGGTTTGGGTTCCAGGTTTGTCCAACCTGGAGAGTTTGCAATGTGAATAAATTTTGAAACATACAAGGTCTGTCTTTAGGTCTAGGGAGAGTCAAAGAACAAAGTCTATTTTTGAGCTGGTACATTCTGATGTATGGGGTCCAAGTCGTGTCACATCTAAAGTTGGATTTGATATTTTATCATTTTCGTCAATGATTATTCTCGTGCTACATGGTTTTATCTGATGGAGCGATATGAACTTTTGTCCATATCAAGGTAGAAAATGTTCGATTTCGACGTTGTTTTGGTAGCCACAGAAACAGAAATTTCGACAAATTTCGACAGATGCATTCCTGGTGTTTCGACGACCAAATGATCGAATTATTTATCGAAATTTTACCAGAACAATCTACTAGTGTAGATCTAATCAAATATGCAATAATATTTCATATTGGATATGTGCGGGGGTGGGGCTCCTCATGTGTGAGTGAAGGAAGCTGAACAATTTCGATGGGCATTTCGATGGAGATTTTGAGGTCAATTGAATGGAGAAATGAATGAATCAAGTCATCATAGTTTGCAAGTGCAATATATAGACTTAAAAGACACAAATTTATGGAAACATAGCATGATCTAGGATGGTAGGACCTCTCGGTAGGATGACAGAACGTAATACATAAACAATGTTGCAGTGGTATGCGAGTGAGTATTGAGGAAGCATGAAACAACTATGGTTTATGCATCTCGTTGAACCATGATGGTTGTCATCCTCCTTGTTAATTATACCTATCAACATATTGGCTCATGTTTATTTTGTTTTATACAAGCATATGTGTCTCACTGTTAATCTCCATGATAAAATGCATACTAATGGATTAACTTAGGCTTTGTTCTTGGTCGTGTGCTTTTGTAGCGAGAGCCTACAGGAGGCAACCATGTAGTTAGAGGTGTGATTGATAATAGCATACATACAAAAAATCTCGATAGTGATGCTAATTTTGCGCACTATAACATAAATCATGTGACCTCAAAAATGAAAGTTAGTGGGTCATCATTGTAACGTCCCTGACCTGGGTTATAAACTAACCCTAGGTGTTTTGCCTAAATATGTAATTAAACCCTGGTGATTATCTTTTGACATGTAATTAAGTTCCTCAGGAACATATACTTTCAATTTTGTCCTTTTTAAACAAAGTTGTAGTATTATTTTGGTAATGCAGGGGCTTATGTGCAAATTACCCAGTTAAGGGGTTAACTTGCAATTGCACATGTTAAGATGTTCTTTTGATAATGAGACATCATATGAGTGAATATGATGAGACATGATGGATTTCCCAAGCTTGGGCATCTAGATGCAGCTTGTGGAATAATCCTTATGCTTAAAAAAACCCTAATTTGGAGTAAAATGCAGTTTACCCAATTTGAGGGGTGCAACTTGTAAAATTACACCATCTAGAACATCTTTTATGACTCTTGTCATCATTTAGAGTAGAAATGGTGAAAGGGACACATCAATGAATAATCAGATAAGAAAAATGACCTTTGTACATAAAATTCACTAAGTTTGAGTAAGGAAACCTTTCATGTATGTACCCTAGTTGAAAGTTGGCTTTCTTTACCCCTAGATCTTGAGATTTCATGAGCTTTGCATAAGTTTAGATGAGATTGGACGTTCCCTTAAATAAGAAAGGACTTGGATGAGAATTTCAAAGTTCTAGAGGTCTTTATGGTGTAAATCAGCCTAAACTATATAAGCACCTTTCTTTCCAAACCAAGCAAACGTTTTCCTTCACTTCCTCACTTCTTATCTTTCTCAACCGGCCAAAGCAAAGCTCAGGAGCTCAAGGGGACGACCAACCTGTTCTAGGTAAGAGAACACCACCTTCTAGCTTGGATTCATGGAGGAAATCGTATTACAAGGTTGAATTGCTAGTTTTCTTACTTAGGTTCCTTGTTCTAGCCGACCATCCCCATCTTTTTCTTGAAGAATTGACCTTGGCCGACCTGTGGAGCTCAAGACGCCATTAAAGGCTTGAAGCTTGGAAGCTTGGAAGCTCTAGGAACCACGTTTGAGGCGGGTTTTATAACTCTAACTCTTAGCTTTGTTATGCATATCTTTGTTCTTGTTTTCTATGATTAGTTCTTCTTCTACCTCCCTTCTTCCTTGCTCTTTTGCAAGCAAAACGGTGGAGGAACCGACCTGAACAGAGGTTGAGGATGATGGGCGTGGATTCCTAGGTCACTTTATGAAACGACCTTGAACCCTTTTGGTCCAAACGGGTGCAACTCGTTTAAGGTCAAACGGGTTCAACCCGTTTGATCTCAAACGATCCTGCAAGATCGTTTGGATCAAAATGACCCCAAGATCGTTTCATAGGGTTGACCAAGGTACGACCGTTTGAGGGTCTGTTCATAATGTATTGAATTTCATTCCTACAAAGAATTGTAATCTAATTACTAACCAATTAAGAGTTAAAGACACTTCAATAACCTAACCCTAATCGGGTGAAAGTTGCTGATTTCAATATAGATCTTGTTGAGTTTTGGGTTGAAGGACCCAAACGGGTTCCAACCCGTTTGGGAGTTCATCCAAACGATCTCACACTCGTTTAGTGACACCCCAAGATCGATTGGAGGTCTAGGGTTAAAGAAATTTGATGGTTTGAGGGTCCAATTACAAGATGTTGATAAATTGATGAAAAGTGCTGATTTTAATTTAATTAGGGCTCAACCCTTATCAAATCATTTTGGTTTTTGGTCAAACTTTGGGCAAACGGTCTCAAGATCGTTTGGAGGTCATCCAAACGACCTCAAGACCGTTTGAGCCAAGTTTGGGCCCAATTGGAGGTCAATTGATAGGTTCAACTCTGATTTGAATCATATTGTTGAACATTGATGATTAGCCGATTGGAAACCCTAGTTGAGTTAGATTTAACCCTAATTGGCTTTCAATTGAGGGTCATTTTGGTGTCCAGTTAATTGAGGCTCATCCTAATTGACTCAATTTGTATATGGTTAACATGGCTTGGGCCAATTGAAAGCTTCAACATAAGAAATCCTATTCAAGCATAAACTTTGTGTCACCTTTTATGTTCATGCGGTTTGAACCCAAGTAGACCCACAATCGTTTTAGACCAAACGAGTCCACACTCGTTTAAGCCCAAACAAGTTCACACTCGTTTGAGTCCAAACGAGTCCACACTCGTTTGAGTCCAAACGAGTTCACACTCGTTTGAGTCCAAACGGGTTCACACCCGTTTAAGCTCAAACGGGTTCACACTCGTTTAGGCTCAAACGGGTCCACACTCGTTTGGACTTAAATGGGTCCACACCCGTTTAAGATTAAGTGGGTCCACACTCATTTAAGGTTCAAATGGATTCAAGGTCATTTGAGATTAAACAAGTTCAAGGTCGTTTAAGAATCAAATGGGTTGAAGGTTAAACCCTAAACCAATTGGAGACCTTCAAGGTTGATTATACTTTATCACTTGAAGGTGTAAATGGTTCAATGATGATCTAATCTAAACCCTAATGGTAACCTAAGATGTTAAGGGACTAAGTGGCTAATGAATTGACCCATGATGATGGTCAATGGGTAAATTACCAAAATGCCCCTGAAAGGTTCAATTGAGTGATACATTGTTTTAATCAAACCCTAATCACATGATAGTGATGAGTTGACTTGTGTTAATCAATGAGGACTTAACCCAACCTAATCTAGAGTGGTATAAACACTATCTACTAGTTAGAGGAGAGAGAAAGTACCAATTATAATGGAAACTCAAGTAAAATACCTTCAATATACATGAATGTGCAAGTTTAGGTATGATCCACTTATGTGAGATCGTGGAAACCCTAATTATGATAATTGATGAATCTTAATCTTATCTGAGGTCTTTAATGATGATGTTTCTCATACATGAGGATGTTATGAGATCATTTCACCATGAGGTGAATAGTAAACCCTAATTCTAGGGTGATGATATGTAATGTGAATAGTAAACCCTAATTGATGAAAACCAGGAAAACCTAGCTCTTGTATGAGTAGGGAGATACAACTTCTTTAAATGAGTTATTTACTGTTATCAGTTGATTTAACCATGCAGGTTCCTTTATGAGGATGATCATATCCAGGTATGGATGATGATACTATATTCATTGAAAGCATGTTGTTAGCTTTATGAATAGTGATACATCCTGATGCCTTGTTAATATCATCTTATGAGATTGATAGGCTGTGAGAGCCATGAATACCATCAAGGTCATGCTTTAAGAGATGACTTCTGATGAGAATATTGAGAAATGATAATTGATGAGAGTTAGGCTTGTTACATTTAGTATTCTTCCTTCATAGCTGCTATGCTAATGATTAATGTTTGAAAATATGTATGATGATAAAAGAATACTGAAATGTACCTAACTAATCAAGTATAATCATACCATGTAGAGCCCTGATCATAGATCCATCATTGTCAGGAGTTAAATGATGGTGAAACAGGTTTTCCTAAGGGAATTCCTGGAGCACATACTTTTGAATATGTGGGGTAATATGGATGTGAATTTCCTTACATCCTAGTGTAGGAATTGATGTAGATGTATCTTAATCTATCAATCCTTCACTATGTTTTATGCCGGGGTGATGTAACATTAATCTCCCGAGGAAATCTTTTATACCGCATCGATGAGAGATAAACAAGAAATCTTTCGGTAGCGAAGAGAGTACAGAATGCCACTGTGACTCTAATAGCGAAGTACCAGAATACCCTGGTAAGCTATAGTAGTAGAGACACTAGATGTCCTGCATGTTGATCCTCTTACTGACTGAGGAAGATGAGGTCATAAGAATCTGGCTCTTTTAATGACCTATGTATGATACCGATGCGACTTAATAGTGATCGGTTGGAGTATGAGCGGTAGACCTCATCTCCGCAGGGCATAATGATGTTTGTAAAACATAATCAACCGCGTAGCATATCTGCTTAGGTTGAACTACGAGATACATTGGTTGAAGATACATTACTTAGTATACATGTTCTTCATATTCCTTAAATGTTGTTGTTCTAATTAATAACAATCTGTTGCTGATTACCTTAAAGCTTTTATTGCCTATGTTATTCTTGGTTGCTATAATAAGCTTCTGGCGAAGAGTTATAACTCTCGCTGGGACAATTATTTAAAATTGTCTCACCCCGTAGATTTCAACTTTTTAGGTGGTCGTCGAGGGCGAAGGAATCAATCTTCAGGTGACCAATATCAGCAGTAGCAGCACCAGGAGCAGCAGTAAATCTCAGGTGGAGATTCAGACTGCTGAGTTGTATAGTTAGATAGTCAGTCCTATGTGTTCTCTGTACTCTCAGGTCCTTGGAGTCTTTTGGTCTGAGATTTTGGTTTTGAGTTCTTGAGATTTTGTATCATGTTGTATATAATTACTCAAGAAGTAATTATCTGAGATGTAAACAGTTTATCTCCTTTTATGAAAGAAGTTTTTATAGATTCAAGCTCTTATCTCGAAAAGTTTTAATTTCCCGTGATTTTTGTCTTCCGCTGTTAATCGAATCGCTTCCGCTAAGTTTATATCGTGGTTTTGGAGATCAGAGCCCACAATCATAGTCATAGATATCACTCCTAAACACATTTTTAAATATTTCCTTTGTAGATCTTTAAAGAAGTGAGAGAAATAGGAGAGAGGTAGAATTAGGCTAGGAAGAGAAGAAACATAACTTAGATTGCCCCTAACAAGCCCAAGGAATCACATAGTTAAATCTGCAAACATCGTACCCCATTTCTCGAAATAATAGATGTGTTTCTCGAAATTTCGTTGAAATGCGGACGAAATGGGCCTTTTTTCATCGAAATTTACCTAATTTCGTCAAAATTCGAAATAATTGTCGAATTTTTTTTTTGCGAAATTCCCTACGTACAGACATGTAAGGCCATTTCTATGTCCGATCGTTGGCGGCATCGAAATAATTAGCGAAATTTCACCAATTTTGACGAAATTTTGAACATTGGTCCAGTCATATCCCCTTCTGAAGGAGCAGTAAGAACACACATGACTTAAAGATAAGAAGGATCATCCTCATAATCAGCGTCATCATCTGAGGGTTCAGAGGTTGGAAGAACATCTTCATACTCAATGTCATCCTCTGGGGTGGTATCGGGAGAATTAGAGGATACAAAAAGAGCACGACGAGGGCATTGGGCAGCTAAGTGAGTTGTGCTATGACAATGAAAACATTCACGGCCTCTTGGAGGAGATCGGATTGGGGTGGACATTATCTCCTTGCCTTTACTAGCTGAAGGGGTTGAAGAACCCTGGGGAGATGGTTGGGGGAGAGGATAGGCCGAACGAAATGAGGTGGTGACAGGATTACTGGTTGATCTAGTACGTTGGCCGAAACGAGAAAAGGAAGGCCCACAAGAAGCAGGTTGTAGGTAACTCTTGACCTTTTGGGCGTGGTGAAAAGCATCGTCTAAGGAGTCAAATTGTTGCAATTGCATTTCTTGCTTAATATCGGGGTGTAGACGATGCACAAAGCGAGCGACTAATTGCCAATCTGAGTCATTGTGAGCACAACGGTTTTTAGCCTCTTCAAACCGTTCCATGTACTCCTGAACAAAAGATGTCCCTTGGCTAAGGGCCATCCAGTCGGGAAGAAGTTGTCTTTGGTATTGGGAGGGTACATAGCGTTCACGTAGCTTGCTTTTCATCTCATCCCAAAATAGAATAAGAGGCTGACCGCTACGCTCCATGTCACGTTGGACGCCTTGCCAATACCTCTTGGCAGACTCTTCGAGTTTCATTTTCGCAAACCTAATCCGTTGGGCATCTGTCATGTTATACCAGTCGAAATAATCTTCCAAACTGGCAATCCAATCGAGAAAAGCCTTAGGGTCAAGTTTTCCATCAAAAGTAGGGGCATCTACCTTAACTCGTCGAGTGATATCATCCTGAGGTGGGTGTCTTGGGTGGTATTGACCGTAAGGATTTTGGGGAAAGCCTGGGCCACGTGGGGGGACGTGAAAAGCATCATGTCTAGGGGGACGAGGACGTGACGTAGGAGGTTGGATGGGATGATACGGCAGAGCCATTGGTCGTTGAGGATGTGGATAATGATTTGCAGGAACGAATTGGGGGTCAGGGCATTGCGTTGAGGGGGGTATCACCGTGCAAGGTTTGTGTGTGGAGCAGCGGGTTGAGGCGTATAATTGGGAGACTGATAATACAGTGGGTAGTAGTGGTGGTTTTCCTCATAGGCTTGTAGGGAGTAAGGGTCATGTTCAGCGAAAGGGTCAGTGGCCCCTAAGTTTTGGTAGTCGAGGATCTCTTGGGGTTGTGGTGCACAGATTTGCAGGGGAGTAAGAGGTAATGGGTATCGAGATGCATTCCCAATATTTGGTGGCATGCCATATCCCAAATAAGGTGTGAAATTCTGACCGGCCTGGAGAGTATGTGTTTGGTGGATTGTGCGAAGCTTAGTCATGATGGAATTGAGTGTTTGACCAAGAGTATCCAGGTTAAAGGGGTTTTGGGAAGAGGTAGGGGCCTCTTCCAGAGTGGGTTCCAACACAGGGCTATTAGACCTATGATCCGACATAATGAATTGCAGCGAAACAACCAAAAAATTATTGTGCCAAAGGAAAACTTAGTTTCTTAGATGAACAACGTGAAAAACTTTAAGAAAAAAATACGGACAGATATATGAAGTAAATAGTACGCCAAACAAAGAAAAACCTCTCACAAAAATAGGACTTGGCAATTTTGCGGTGGGGGAATCAAAACTCCCTATGGACCCTTTTGCGAATGTACTAGAGATGCAGAAGAAGAACAAGGTACAATAACAATGGAAAGACCTTACCCGAATTGTAGATATCGAATACCCTTTACTTTCTGTAGAAGATGTTGAAGAAAGCTTCCTTAAAGTCGATGTAGAAGGAAGTGCTTCAGAAGGAAGGATGATCCGGTATGCCCTGACCCTACGCCGATCCAACTTGGCGGTGAGTTGGCTGGGGGTTGCAGGGGGCCAGCGGCCCCTTGCTCGGTGGTAGCAGCAGTAGGGGGCGGCGACAACAGCAGCAACGGACAATGGCGGTGGGAGAGGACGGTTGCGGCAACAGCGGCAGGGGCCGGCGGCTGCACCAGCGGTGGACGGCGGCAACAGACCAAAAGGGACGACGACAGCGGGGGGCGGCGGCAACAGGCGGAGAGGGTAGCAGGCAGGGTTTGGTAGCAGTGGTCGTGGCGGCGGGTTTGGTCAATGTGGAGGATGACGGCTGGAGGATGGAGGGTGACGACTGGGCAAGACCTAACCCTAATTCTTTTAGGGTTAGGCTCTGATACCACTTAATGTAAAACTATGACTATTTAAAAATAAATTAGGCAATGACTAAAATGATAATTCTCATTCATAAACTGTGTCTCTACATGGATGCCCATAGAGCGTTTATGTATAGGCTTCTATAAGAAAGACTAAACACACGATAGCCAATGTGGGACTAAAACCACATGACTTTACAAAAACCCATAAGAAGAGAAAAGACATAATAAAATAAAACATGCCAATAAAGCCTAACTAATGACACGACGACGCCTACGCTCATAAGTGCGTAAAGGTGGGGCCTGTCCTACATCACCCTGGAACCAAATCAATCTCATGCTGAATATCATGCAAAGGGGGAACTCATCAAGAAGGTCTGTGGGTGTCATGTCTTGGAACGCATCGAGAAGGGAGACAAGTTCTTGTGGTGGGGGCTGAAAATCGGAGATAGGAGTGGATTCTTTGATATATAGGACATACATGCATCCAAGGAATTAAATGCTGATACCGACGCCTTATCGACGGCGTGGAAATAGATATTTACAAGTATACTGAAGAAAATATATCGACAGATGCAATCCTGGACTCATCGACGCCTAAATGAACAAATTAAATCATGAAATTTTACAGGCGTGGTCTCAACACCTAGATGCAACATTTTATGCAATAAAATTCTATATTGGGTATGTGGAGAGGGGGGTCAATCATGTGGGAGGTAAGGAATCAGTCCTGTTTTTTGGAGATTTCGATGACAAAATATAAGAATTAAGATATGAAATTTTAGTAGCACAATCCATAAACGCATGTTTACACACTTATGCAATAATATTCAACTTACAACAAACATATAACAACATAGTAAGTTACTAACTCACATCAGTTGTATGTTTAGTGGCGCGTTGGTTCACTATACATACACTGTTGATATGGATATTGTTGTTCCACATATTGCTCCCATGTCGTCAAAGCTCTATAAGACTTGTTGTATGAAACAACATACTCCTCATACACTTCAGGATTGATATACTGCATCATCCCAATCTTTGGGAAATGTTCTTCTAAATCTTTGAGATATTTTTCCTTGTTTGCTGAATTCCTGGGAGGCTAAGTAGAAGCGGGAGGAGGTGCCCATGCTCGTGAAGCTTGAGGTTGAGGAAAAGGAGGTTGTAATGAAACACTGACAATAGGAAAAACTGTTGTATGTGCACCACTCCATGTTTGCCCTCCATCTTTATAGTATGCTTAGGTGTTCACCCAAAAGCATCCATAAGGGCTATGGACAGAGTATGCTTTATGATATCCCAAACCAACTTCTAATTGTAATCTTAGTGGTGGTTCAACTTGATATCCAGAATACCCATGTTGGGACTGAGGAGTCTGAGTCTCTTAGATGGGTATGGAAGTGTTTGCCCAAAATAACATATAATCTTAAAATTTTTGGAGTGGATCTAAGATTTGGGTGTATTTAGAGATTTTTGGAGAGCATTATGGCAAAAATAGAAGGAAATAGAGAGGGGAGGGGTTGGAAATGATGAAGAATGAAAGAAATTAAGAAAATATACCTTGATTAGGGCTGATTTGAGCTCCAAGGAAAGAAATCACCCAAAATCTCCTTGCTTCTTCACTCCAATGGCAGCAACAGACTCTAGTTCGCAAATCTCGGTATGTCGGGGCGACATACCGCCGATACCGCCCTTAAGTGGGAAATTTTGCACTGCAGCCCTAAAAAACCGCCGATATCGACCGGTTTTACCGGTAAACCGGTGGGTTTACCGATATTTGTGAGCCTAACGACAGACTTGCGTGAACCGATGGCAGATTGCGTCGATATCGCGATATATCGAGCGATATATCGACAATATCGTCGATATCTTCTTCCTTGCATGCATCCCGATTCACGACTGGCTTCTCCCAACTCTCTTTGGGTGACAAGGTGTAAAGAGTGTTGCGATTTGGAGGTCTGTGGGGTCTTTTGGGGGACTATTTTCAGAGGAGAGATGAATCAAGTAGGTGCTAAGCTATGTGTTTGCCCTTGTGCTTGAAGATATAAACATTGAAACGTCCCTCATCATGGCAATCTAAGTCATAAATCCAAGGACGACCAAGAATGACATGGCCAACATCCATAGGCACACATCACACCAAATGTGGTCTGAATAAGCACCTAGAGTGATGGGCATAAGGCATCGTTTGGTGATGGGTAAGCTAATTTGGTTTCCCAATGGACTTTATGTGGTTGAGGATGGGGCTTTGGGTGCAAGTCCATGCGCTTCAATCCATGGGGTTAAATGTTGTTTTTAGAACTGCCACCATCAATGAGTAGTTTGCAACTCTTACCAGTGTGTTTGAAGAAGGTTTGGAAGGGGGTGGTGCGTTTCCATTCGTCCCCTTCTGAAGGGGAAGCTAAAACACACATCACTTGGAGATATGATGGATCATAATTATAGTTGTAATCAACGTCATCATCAGAAGGTTCAGAGGTAGGAAAAACATCTTCATATTCAATCATCCTTAGTGGTGGTATCGGGAGAATTAGAGGACACAATAAGAGCACGACGAGGGCATTGGGCAACTAGGTGGGTCGTGCTGTGACAATGAAAGCATTCACGACCTCGCAGAGGAGGCCGAATTGGAGTTCTGACTACCTCCTTGCCTTTATTGGAGGCAGGGGCTGAAGAACTCTGGGGAGGTGGTTGGGGAAGGGGATAGGCAGAGCACTTTGGGGTAATGGAAGGATTATTGGTTGAGCGAGCACGTTGTCCAAAACAAGAAAAGGAAGGACTATGAGAAGCGAGCTGAAGGTAACTCTCTACCTTTTGGGCACAGTGAAAAGCATCATCCAAGGAGTCATACTGTTATAACTCCATTTCTTGTTTAATGTCAGGGTTTAAATAGTGCACGAAACGACGACCAGTTGCCAATCAGAGTCATTGTGAATACCATAGTAACAAAAGTCTCCGAATTTTACGAAAAATCGGCAATTTTTCACGATGTTATAGGCCTCCCGAATATTCATTACGATTAATACGCCAATCGCCGATTTTTCACGACTTTTCACAATTAATCCCGCTCTTTTGCGATTTATACAATTTTTTACGATTCTTCATGACTTTTCACGATTTTTCGCGATTTTTCTCTTTTAAGTCGTTTGCTCTTTTTTTACCAACCATGTACACAAAATTCCTAATACACACTCCACTCCTTTGGACAGTTCATATTATTACTCAACTATTTTTTACTTCTTTTCCTACTTTTTCGCTCACTAAGATTGTATGTCTTGTGGTTGTAACAGTTACATGCATCATATACGTATGTACATACACACATTTATCTATATATATACACATACATACATATATATATATATATATGTATATACTTATACATCCGACTTATTCTCGATTATTTCCAAATAGTTGACCAAACTTTGACCGGAATTTATCGATCTTTCACGACTTTTCTCGATTATTTCTGAATTTCGATTTTTTCCAGCCAACCGAAAAGTTACCGAATCCCGAACTTGTTATTATGGTGAATACAACGATTCTTAGCCTCCTCAAATTGTTCCATGTACTCTTGAACATATGATGACCCTTGGCTAAGGGCCATCCAGTCAGCAAGAAGTTGTCTTTGGTATTGGGTGGAAACATAGCGCTCACGTAGCTTAGTCTTCATCTCATCCCAAAAGAGGATGGGAGGTTGACCAGTACGCTCCATGTCACGCTGGACACCTTGGCAATATCGCTTGACTGACCCTTCGAGTTTCATCTGAGCAAACTTAATCCGCTGGGCGTCGGTCATGTCATACCAGTCGAAATAATCTTCCAAACTGGCAATCCAGTCGAGAAAAGCTTTGTGGTCAAGTTTACCATCAAAAGTGGGGGCATCTATTTTAACTCGTCGAGTGATATCATTGTGATGTCATGGATGAGGTCCCGTGTGATATTGGCTGTATGGGTTGTGGGGGAAAACATGTCTACAAGGGGGGTTATGAAAAATATCATGGCCGGGGGCTCGAGGCTGAGGTGCCATGGGAGGATGCGAGCCTTGCGACGGAGCCCATGGTTGGTGATGAGGTGTAGGAGCACGAGGAGTACGTGGAGGGGGATGTGGCGGTGATGCATAGTGTGCTTGTGGGGTAGCGGTTTGGGGTGTGTGATGGTAGGGTGGTTGATAGGGGTGTCGTTCCACATATGGGTGTTGTGAATAAAGATCAGGTTCGGCAAAAGGATCAACTTCTCCATAGGGGTGGTAGGCAGAGGGCTCATGGAGTTGTGGTGGGTAGAGCTGCAGAGGAGTAGGGTTCATGGGGCTTTGTGGTGCATTTCCAGGATTTGGTGGCATCTCGTACCCCATAAAAGGTGCCAAGTTCTGACCGACATGTAGTGTATGAGTTTGACGAATAGTGTGAAGCTCAACCATGATGGAATTGATTGACTGACCCAGAGTCTCAAGGGTAAACGGGGGTTGGGAAGACGTAAGGGCTGCTTCCGACATGGGTTCTAAAACCAGGCTAGTAGACCTACGACCAGACATAATGATTTACAACGAAAAAACCAAAATTATGGTGCCAAATGAAAACTTAGTTCTGTAATGGACAACACAAAACAATTCAAGAAAACAATGCAAACATATATATGATAGAAAAGTAGTGCACCGAACAAGGGAAAACCTTTCCAAAATTAACACTTGGCAAATTTTTGGTGGAGGAATCAAAACCCTATGGGCCCGTTTGTGAATGTATTGAAATTGCTGAAGATAAGCAAAAACACAATAAACAACGAAAAGGTCTTACCCAAAGTGGTGACAATCGTTGCTTCCTTGCTTTTGATATGGATGGAGAGAATTACCTCAGGAGGAAGTAAAATTTTTGGGGGGTTGCTTATTAGCGGGCGGGGGCCAGTTGTTGACGGAGTAGTGGATGGGTGACCAAAGGGCGGCGGTGGCGGCAACAGCAGACGGCGGCGGCAGTGTAGCAACAGGCAACGACGACAACATCAAAGCTTCAGTAGCAGCGTACAAAGGCATCGACCGGTGGACGACGACGGCGGCCGCGGACAGAAGCAGCGGCTGCAGCAACGTACATCGGTAGTAGTGGACAACGGCAGTGGCAACAACAAGGGGGTGGCGGCGGCGGGTGTGGTTGGATATGGCAGCGGATGACAGTGACGGGTTGGGACGGGGTAGTAGAGAACAACGTTGGCGGGTTTGGTGGAGAACGACGGCTGGGTAGGACCTAACCCTAATGCTTTTAGGGTTAGGCTCTGATACCACTTAATGCCTATCTACGAAGTTAAAAGAAGAAATATGGCTAAAGACTAAAAGGGAATAATTCTCATTCATAAACCGTGTCTCTACATGGACGCAGATAGAGCCTTTATATAGGCTTCTAAAAGAAAGACTAAACGGGTGGTAGCCAATGTGGGACTAAACCACTTGACTTTACAAGAGCCCAAAAATGAGAAAAAGGACATAATAAAATAAAGCATGCTAATAAAGCCTAACTAATAACACGGCGACGCCTACGCTCATAAGTGCGTAAAGGTGGGGCCTGTCCTACATCATTTACGCTTGCCGTACTCGTCTCAGGAGTCAATTATAATAATTATCTGATCTATCTATATGGCTCCCTCCACCACATTTAAGGAACTCTTTAATGTTATATGCTCTTTTTCTGTAGTGGCATCAAGGCATAAAGGTCAGCTAGCAGGTGAAAGACATGGAAGAAAGGTTGGACATAGACTTGTTAAGTTCCTATAAATCTCCTAGACTCTTGCATGAATCCAAGCAGTTGCATTGGAATCAACATCTTCTATTCAGTGTTCAAACGGGTGAACCAAGCAGCCAACCAGCTCACAGAATAGTTTTTTCTTCTTGTTGTTATTTTTTGATTATTAGATGCATTTTATTTTAATTCATCAGAATCAGTGAGTCAAAATTTAAGTTGGATCGACAATCCTTGCAGATTTAACGACGAGCAATTTATGAAGCTTTTCTGTAATTCTATGCTATATAAATTAGGGTATCTTTGCAGATTAAAGGGGAAGGCCTTTGGGCATTGAATATATTGCGAAAATGCTGCAATATAGATGTAAACCCAGCTCTGTCTACTTGCTGGAGGAGTATGTGTCAGACTGTAAACTTCAATGCGTATGAACTGTTTTCTTGGAGAAGGTGGATGCATAAGGTTTATCACGGAGTTGAATGCAGAATATCAGAAAACAACTTTCAAGTTACAACAACAATATAGACCAAATTATTTATAAAACAATCCACAATAATCAATTGCGGGATGATATCATTCTAGAATGGATATTGGGAATCGCTGTATAGGTCTGTGGAAATTGAAATAAAATAAAATAAAAACGTTCTAAATGTAGGGTCAAAGTCATCACTTAAGCTGTGGACCCTTGCTAAAGTGCACTAGTTTTACCCCATCTACTATGCAATGTTGTCCTGATTGGAGAATGGCTGGTTCGACTGTGAATCGGTCACTTAATCATTCCGGATAGACCTGTCAAAATCCGCGGGCGCCCATAGGTCGACTCGTTTAATTTGGGTTTGGGTGAAGAAATTTTCCACCCGCTAAAAAATACCCAAAGTCATACCCACCCGTTTATATAGCAGGTTTCACGGGTGACCCCCACGCCCTCGCGGGTGACCTAATTAAATGAAGTCAATGTATTTATATACATATTATACACATACACCTATTAAGAGATGCACACCAATTTTTCACAAGTTAAATCTTTACCATTGATTGCAGCATTGCATTCTCTTTATGTTTGCAATAGGCAATGAGTACTTGTAAAATTTGGAATGTGTAATGTTAAATGAAAGAAATAGATTTTGCTTTTGTGATAGTTTATGTATGAAAACTGCATTGGTCTTTCCCTAATTTACATAGAAATACAACAGCTAGCTGTAGTTTTTTTCTTTTATATTGGTATAAACATAAGTCAATAATTAGTCGATTGGTTTGACACCAAAGATAGTAGTTGACTGGTTGCTTTGCACTATATTTGACATCCAGACATAGTTATGACTTATGAGATGTTGTAATTGTTGTTGTTTGTGTTAAGCGAAGGAACTAGCAACTTATTGTTGATTGGACACATTTTATACGGGCACTCGCGGGCAACCCACCACCCGCTGGGTCGGGTTTGGGTATTCTTTTCTTCCACCCGTTCAAAATTATATCTTTTTGACCATCACCCACGAGACCCGAACCTGCAACGACCCAATCCAAACCCACCCAACCCACCCGTTTGACAGGTCTAATTCCAGGTGATCTAGAAACAAGCTAGAATAGGCCCATCCAACTTGTAGAACCAGTTAGCCGAAGCTCTAACAATTGGTTTTTTTTTTAAAAATTGGAATATAGAATGCGCATGCACCACACATGAGGCATTAACCCAAGGCCTCGACCCTCAAAACTACAACCCCAATACCCCTGGTTATTATAGTGCTAGAACCCACTCTTCCTCAATCCAACAAGCAACACACCGTTATCCATCCATTAGTGACCTTAATTGTTGTCACACCTGACATTTGGGGGGCTGGGGCTCCCACTTGCTTGTTTACTGAGCTTTGTTCATCAGATACTTCCTTAAGTAGTCGTGGAGGCCGTCAAACTTGGCGGCACAACAGTCATTACAACTTCTTCGCTAGTTGGCTTCTGTAAAGCCCTGTATGTGATGTTCATGTTCTATGAGGCATTGAGGCTAAAGGGGACACCCACTGTCTATCATCAATGATTTAGCACCACTTTCCTTGTTGTTGATAATAGGATGAGAACCCCTATCTGAATATTTTATTCAGTTAGCATATTTTGAGTTGATTTCTGTGTGCCACTACTATCTCTTTTTCTAAATGCTGAAAATTGCTGATACTTGCGTCCTCCATCATTCTGATATTGCATGCATTTAGGGAATGTCATATGATCTAACATTCTCTAAATCAATTTAATATTTTGATTCTCAAGAATTATAATGAACTAGAAAACCGATTGTTTTGAGATTCTATATTCCCTTAGGGATGTATCTTTCATTTAAACCTGATTAAAACTTGTGCATCTCTGATTTTCCTCAATTGTATACCTCTATATTTATTTTACCTATATTTCTAGAAAATGTAATACATTCATGATGTCATCAGCTGAACCATTCATATCAGGTTAACATGAACTGATAGTCTAGCTGGCTCCCTCATTTCGGTTGTGAAACCTTTTTCTAGTCAATGTGAAAAAAAAGTGTAGCACAGAGAGAAAAAAGGGTTGTAGTAGGCGGGAGTAGGTGCAAAAGAGAGAAAAGTGGGTTGTGGTAGGAGGACAGAGCAGAGGAGAGAAGCAGGAGGAGGTGGTGCCCAGTCCTGCTTTGCAGTATGGAATGTGAGGAGAGGTGAGCTAAGAGGAGGAACCGGGAAGAAAAGTGTAAAGACGAGAAAAATCAGTGCAAATTATTGCGCTACTCCCACTATATATTACACACATATTAAGTGAACGTTGATGAAGCAAGACAACGTGCAAAGTGTATGCATTGCTTGCCATCCCCACTTGCTTTACTCCTGTTTGTTGTACCTCTAGATAAAAGTGAAGCTTAACTTCGATTTTACCAGTAAAAATTATGGCCATTGAAATAATCATAGAGGCTGGCAGCTGGAAGAAAACCTGGACAAAAGGCTTCCTTAGAAGGGTGGTGATAGGAACATATAGACGAGTGTAAAACAAAAATATATGACTTGAGCCCTCAGCAAAACCGTGTCTACATCACCAATCTATGCATATGTGATGCAATCCGTAAAAGGGAATTTGCATGAGAAGCAAGCCCAGATCCAAGACAATCTTAATTAGAGCTTATTGGGCTCAAGTTGGGCTTTTATTTAGCTCTTTACGCATTTAGGAAATTTTTGTTTTATTTAATTCCGAATTTCTTTTTAGTTCCTTGTCTTATTTTACATTAGGATTTAATTTCCTATTTTGTTGACTTGCACGTCACGTCGTAGTCTTATATAAGCCAACCTTGGGGCCTTTGTCCAGGCAGTCGATTATGAATCAGAATTTTATTTGCTGGTTGCAAATTTATTTCTCCCTTCTCCGTAGCTTGGCTACATCAAGTGGTATCAGAGCCAAACCCTAAATTGTTAGGGCACGACCTCCTTCTCCCTCCCCCTTTTTTCTTTTCTATTTGGCCCTTCCGTTTACTGCTTATCCGAGGAACATTAACTCCACCCCCTCTCTCCCGTTTTTGTCAGCGGCGGTAGCCCAACAGCCGCATCCCCTCCCTCCTGCCCAGCTTGGATCAAGTTAGCCATCAGCACGCCTACAACCACCTTCTCTACTTCCGCCGCCGTTGATACAACTTCCGCTCCCGAAGCTGCAACCCCACCTTCTGCCAAGTTCATTCAGGTTTGCCCACTTGCCACCAACGCCTAGTTCGCAGATCCCGTCCTCCGTTACCAGGCAACCGCTTCATCGCCGCTTCCACATAACTCAATCCACTATTCCTACCCAAGCGCTACTTATTCCCGACAGCATGCTCCCTTCTGCGTGAACTCCCCAGTCAGAGTCCCTCACACCAACAACCCATCATTCCCATGCCGCATGCTTTTTCTCCCGTCACCGCTTAGTTCCCCACCCGTAAAACTTCTGCTCGCCTACTACAAGCCTTCCTGCTCAACTTTATCCTGATAATCCTATCCTCTTTCATGCTGACCCCAGTCTTCCCACCGCAATAGCCGCACGGCCCGTTCATCCATCCCGCCTGTTTTGGTTGTTTGCGCCCTTCAACCACCCGTGAACCTGCCTTAGCCACGACGGTGGACCAACTTCTACCCACACCTTGCCTTCACCATTAGGATTCTAGATCCTTGGCGGAACTTCACCAAGCCGTCCGCCTGCTCTTCGGCTACTAGTACTACATATTCCAACCATCAATCAGCCTCTAAGCTGCTAGTAAGCAACCCCAAAAATTTAAGGAGGCTTTCCGAGGCACCTCCTTCTACATCGACTTCAAGGAGGCTTTCTTCTAGCAAAGCATGACGACTGTTCAACACGTCAACGACAAACTAGAGGGCTTCATGGCCACAATTGCTGCCACCTTGGAGCCTATTTAACTACAATTAGACAACATGGTGAAGCAACAAGCGGATATAGTTCAACAACAGGGTGATATAGTTCATCAACAACAACTGGGCACCCTGATGCAACGTTAAGAGGAATTAATTCAACATCAAGCCAAACACGATGACTCTTTTGAACTTCTCCTTTGTCGTTTTACAACCTTTGAATAACGTGTGAATGCAATGGAGGCTAACCGCAACAACAATGTCCATCAAACAACCCCTCAACCCTTACAAGTAGAATTCATTGTTAAAATGAAGCTACCGGAATTCCATGGCGAGCGTGATGCCAAGATTGTGCTTGACTGGTTGCAC
Source organism: Alisma plantago-aquatica (assembly GCA_963693085.1). Taxonomy (NCBI): domain Eukaryota; kingdom Viridiplantae; phylum Streptophyta; class Magnoliopsida; order Alismatales; family Alismataceae; genus Alisma; species Alisma plantago-aquatica. The sequence goes on from OY856411.1 coordinate 182,704,304, forward strand.
TGCGCCGCCCAGTATTTTCAGTTATACAGAACCTTTGGTGAGGCAACCAGAGTCTTGATAGCCACCTCTAAGTTTCGGGGAGCCGCTCTAGCATGATGGAATCAACCGTGAGACGACCCCGTCGACACATGGGGAGAATTGCATCCTTTGATTGTGCATCGCTTCTTACCTCGGGATTACAAGCAGCATGCCTACTTGGCGTATCAAGGTTTCAAGTAGGGTGACGACACTGTCACCACGTATGCCAACAAATCTCAAGAATTGTGTAACCGATTTGAGGTTCGGATGGATGCCACCATCGCAATTGCCAATTTTCACAGGGGACTTCGTGATGAGGTGATTGATCGTCTAGCAGTCATGCATTTCAATTCTCTAGACGATGCTATTCAAAGTGCTGAAAGAATTGAAGAGGAGATCAGGCGTCGTTCCCGACTGTGGTCACTTGGGTGAAAACCACGTCAAGGGGCGACTACTACAACAACACCGACTACTGAAGGCGAACCCTCCAAACCAGTTGTTACCCAGCCTATCCAATGCTTTTCCTGTCATGCATATGGTCATCGTTCCAACCAATGTCCACGTCGTGTGCTTACTGCAACGACAACGAAAGATGATGATGACATAGAATATGAAGATGTCTTTCCGGCTTCAGATGCTAGCGACGAGGAAGAAGAGGAAGACGAAACAGGGGACCTCGCTCTGCAAAATCGGGTCCTCAAGGCTATACAGAGTCGACCTCCTGATGAATGGCGTCGCACGTCATTGTTTTATTCAGTGGTGGAGGTTCGAGGTCGCATATGCGTTGGACAGTTGATGGAGGATCTTCAGCCAATATAGTGTCTTCTTCGGTTTCTTAAGAGTTGGGATTGCAACTAGAGCCCCATCCCAGACCGTATAGCATACGGTGGGTTGATGACATTCTCAAATGGTGACCCACTGCCGCAGAGTTCCTTTTTCATTTCATGGTGTTTACAATGATACTGTCCTTTGCAATGTGCTCACTATGACAACTTCTCACATATTGCTTGGTCGTCCATGGCAATATGATCGTCATGTGCGACATGATGGGTTCTACAACACATACTTCTTTCGACTCGGCAACACCCGACAACTCTTCCGATGGGCATCCTACAGTTTCAGGCAGCTAGGTCGTGTCCTTCGAGAGATGCCTCCCGTCAACTCATGGCAAGGAGTCATTGGACCTGCCCCTGCTTCACCGGAGGTTCACATTTTTACGGGGAGGAGATTGATGCAACCCGTAAAAGGGAATTTGCATAAGAAGCAAGCCCAAATCCAAGAGAATCCTGATTAGAGCTTATTGGGATCAAGTTGGGCTTTTATTTAGTTCTTTATGCATTTAGGCAATTTACGTTTTATTTAATTCCGAATTTCTTTTAGTTCCTTGTTTTATTTTACATTAGGATTTAATTTCCTATTTTGTTGACTTGCACGTCAAGTTGTAGAGTCTTATATAAGCCAGCCTTGGGGCCTTTGTCCAGGCAGTCGATTATGAATTAGGATTTTATTTGCTGGTTGCAAATTTATTTCTCGCTTTCTTCTTCTCCGTAGCTTGGCTACATCAATATGTATATTGGGCTTGATAAAAAAATTGAACGGGTTTTCCTTCGGTTCGAAAAAGAGAATTAGACCCCTAGTCTCAAAGACAGAACTACATGGACATTGCAACTCCTCCAGCTTATCTTCATCAATTGCTGGAACAACTCTGTCAACTATTGGCAAGTTTGACGTTGGTGATACTTTCTGTGATTCTTTGCTATTTACTGTGAAATTATGGATCATTTATTTATTTTCTGTGGCAAACGTTTGCACTGGGAAGGAATATGTGAAGCTTCAGGTCTAGATACTCTTACTGGAATGGAAATGACATACAGAGAGCTAGAGGCTCCTGTAATGCAAGAAAAAAGGAGGCACACAAGAAGATGGTATCTTCTTGTGGGTAGTGTATGGGAACGAAAAAAGAGGAGATCAGAAATTTCTTTGGGAAGTCCTCCAATTCTTCAAACCACATTAGATATTGTTTGAAATTGCCAAGGGGGGAAGCTATTTGAGTAGATAATGCTATGACAGGTGGGATAATAACAACTGTCATAGTATCAATTCTTGATTTATGAAGCACAGATAACTTTCATATCTCCTTGCACAATTTTTTGTACCTTTTAAAGACCTTGAATCTTGGTCACCCAGAAAAGGGTTTTTAAGTACGGCTACTGTAGTACTTGAATATTATGTCAGTATATTCATAGTGCTTACCTAAATTTTTATTTTTTTCTTTTGGGAGCAGGAGAATAGTAGGCGACCTGTATATATCATTTCATATCAAAGAAAAGACTGGATTCAGAAGGGATGGTCTAAATTTGCATTCTGATGTTTGTGTTGATTATACTGAAGCTATACTAGGAACTGTCATTCAGGTAATTGGATCCAACCAGTTGGAGAGGAGGGATACCCTCATAATTATAATTATGCAAACTGTGAGGTATTCACATTATTAGAGCTTTTTTCAGTTGAAAATATTGTTAGCAGTTGATTGGCCAAGAAATTTCTGTAGGTATCCTATTTTTTCCGTGCTGCTTATCAGAAGCCCGTTTCAATAGGTTGCATTTGATATTTTTTGAATTCTCATGATCTTTACAAACATAGTATGAAAGCATTAGCGCGATTTTCAGGTATATGCATATCTCAAAAACCATCGGAGTTTTGATCCTCGTCATCTTATTTTTTAATTTATGTCGACCTTGAAGCATTATTTTAATTCTGACCTAGATCCTAACTACCACAAATTTAAAGATACTATACTTAGGGTTGATATGGAGAGGGTGGGGATGCCGGATGGGGGTGGCAGCGGGGGGGGTGATTGAGGGAGAAGCGCTTACCATGGCTGTGGGCATAGGCGCACAGTGTAGTATGGACATAGGGTGGTGGCAGAGACGAAGAACAAGATCTTAATAACAGAGGAGAGAGGATTGAGAATTGGGCCATTATGGAGTAAGTGTTACTGTGGGTGATACGATTTACGGTTACGTATGATCTACAATGGAATGAACGTACTGCCTCCATCAGCGGAAAATGAGTCAAACATAACAGAAAATAGTGGAAATGGAGTTGGAATCCACCACTAGGGTTCCAGTGGAAGACCACCACACAACAAACAATTCGGGGGGTGGGAGCGAGTGTAGCAAAATGCAGGAGAAGTTTTTCCACGACATCGTCATGGGAAGTTCTCCTGGGCAAAGTAGAGGAATCTTCCTTGATGACTGCAAGAATAACAATATTGACCCAAAGGACACTGAAGTGATCTAGGAGAAAGGATGCCCAAAGCTTTCATTGCGGATAAATAGAAGAACATTGGCAGCACTCGATGGACATCAAACTGATTGGAAAGGACATTGGATAAAGGATATTGTGGAAACCAACTGGAAGAACTAGATTGTACGAGGTAGACAAGTCCTTTACTTTGTTTAGTTTTCTTGTAGGACTGACTATGAAAATGCTTTAATGAGAGGGCCCTGGGCAATATATGGTTGTTGCCTTATGGTATGGAAATGGTATCCCTTGTTCTAGGCACGTGATAAGCTTTCACTATGCATTGTGACATGGGTTTAGATCATGGTGTAGGACTTCGACTTTTGTGTTGACTTTGCCAGGTGTGGAAGTGGAAGTTTATGGAAACTTCGAGGAGTTTCAAGGAAGTTTCGATGCAGACTTTGATAAACTTTGATGCCATTTTTTGAAGAAAATGATGTGAATTTGAAGGAAACTTTGATTAAAAGTTCTAATTATGTTATAACCCTATCTTATACATATTAATTTAACACAAAAACATGATTTATGACTCTCTAGCCCTAGTTAGGTTGATATTACCATGTGATGCTTGCAAGGGTCAAATGTCCAATACACATACAAATACAGTTCGTCGTATGTTTATTCTATACCATATACAATCAAATAGTAGTTACAACACCCTCTTTAGGAAAGAGTGGCAACAACAAACATAGGAGTTGATATTAGAATTTGTGAAGAGAGTTGGATGCGACACTCATGCCTTATATGGCCATTACGACTAGTTAGGATTAATGTTTTGGGCCGTCTCAACTTTGCCCCAACTTTGCCAACTTCGAGGAAACTTCAACAACTTCGGAGGAGTTGAGAAGAAAATACACACGAAAAGCCAACTTCACCGACATCAATGAAACTTCACCAACTTTGACAAAGTTATGTTCCATGGTTTAGATACTAAGTCTACATTTCAATCTTTACGACCAGGTGTTCATTGAAACTGCGGGAGCAACATTGGGCAAACATATCAAAGTGGACGACTATACGATGACCAAATCTAGAAGTAAATTCTCAAGGATTGTTGTTGAGATTAATTCATTGTATCTAATTCAGCCAGTAGCTGTTGTAAATGGATGCGATTAAAACCTTGAGTACGAGGTTTTACCATTTGGCTATAGACAACAAGGGAGCAGATTAGCCAGAGGTATATGAGGAACAAAAAGAGGACAAAGCGGGAGTCTGCTGTTGGAGGACGAGGGCATGTGGCATGCCTTCTATGGAAAAATATACATGCTAAACGAGACAACCGAATATAGAGCCATAGGAGGGAGCAAAAAGGAGGTAGACTAAAGGTAATCACTACAAAATACTGAGCGCAGATGATGAAATTGTTACACAACCATCCCATGATTCAGAATTTGTTGTACCCTATGCGACGAATCCTAGACAACAGAAGGTGTGGAAGAAAAATTGAGCGTCACAAGAGGATGAACACACGCGTAAAGTGGAGGATATCTCTGCAAAAACCAATGAGGTGAACAATAGAAGCAAGAACATACAAGAGGAAAATGTTGCAAAAATTGGAAGCTCATATAATGTTGTTAACCCACAAGGAAATGAAGATCATAAGCAACAATTGAACCAAGCATCAAAGGAGGTAATTCTAAAATACTAAAAGGCTTCTCTTATTGAATAAATAAAACAAGTACAAGGCTCTCTCTTTTATAAGACAAGAGAGTAAGACATAAAGTAGAGACAGGCAATATGGAATAAAAGAAAAGAGGCTAATAGATAAAAGAAGTCTAAAGCCATAACCATGGAACAAAATTTTGATCGAAATTGCGAAATTTGCTCGAAATTTCATTTTTTTGGCAATCAGACATCGAAACGTCAGTACGTAGGAACTGGTCTGTAATTTCACGAAAAATTCGCAGGCTATAAGTCGCAGCTACAGTCAAAATTTCACAAAACATGGGGTATTTTAGTGCAACAAAGTCCAGTTTGGGCCTTGATATTGCGAAATCAGTGCGAAATTCTGAACCTATTTCGCGAAACAATGTTCCATTGACTGGATTTACTGTGACTTTGATCTTTTAGCGACTTTTTTTGTGATATCTTGCTCTCGAAGGCTGCTTTACTTGATTCTAAGGTATGTAATCCCTCTCTCTAGCCAATCTACTCCTATTTCTACTCCCTTTTAGACATATCTTAATAAATACTCTGAAAATCCTAAATTTGTAAGTGACATTTCTCTTAAAATTCTCAAGATCTCTAAGTGAACTTGTAAATCTAAGAAACAATAGCGTGAAATACATATATCTATACTTATTTTGAAAATCTAATCAATATATTTCATATTTATACACAAAATGGCTACAAAAGCTTTTTTAATGGAAGTTCTTATATTTTTGTATTTTTCACTTATGTAATCCTATATATATTATAATAGTAGCCTTATACAAAATGTTAAGTGTATATTGTATCTTGTAACCCTAATTTTTTTATTCACTTATGTAACCTAAATATATTATATAGACTTATACAATAAATATACTAACCTACAATATTGTAACTTGTAAGTTGTAACTCTTAAGTTATAAAGTCTAGTACTCTAGTTGTTTTAACTTGAAGTTTGCAAGTTTGTAACAGTCTAACTATCTAATAGACTTGACATTTCTGTTCATTTGTGCACTCACTCATCAAGACATGGACCCTACCCTAACCTCTAAACATATAAATTTATTATATAATCTAGTGTGTCTATGTTTAAACATTGTGTTTGCAAAATTCCATAACTTAATTCCTTCATTTTGTCATTGAAATTTCCATCGAAATTTTGTTGAAATTGTTCAGCTTCCTTCACTTACAAATGTGGGAGACCCCCCATATCCAATATGAAATATTATTGCATATTTGAATAGATCTTGGCAATTTGATCGTCTTGGTAAATTTTCTTGATTTAATTTGCTTATTTGGTCGTCAAAATTGTTAGGGCCGTAAATATTGAAATATCGGCCAAAATTTTGAATTTTTTTTGTTTTTGGGACATCGAAATTGGACATTTAATGAATAAGTAAAATAACACAGTAAAATATATATACTAATACTCCCCCTGAAGCTGGAGCATAGATATCAATCATGCCCAACTTGTCCATCAGAGTAGTGAATCTGGTCTTTGGTAGAATTTTGGTGAAGATATCTGCGACTTGATCTGAAGTATGTGTATACGGTGTAGAAATCTAACCGGATAAGACAGCTTCCCGTACAAAGTGATAGTCAACCTCAATGTGCTTCGTGCGTTCATGGAAAGTAGGATTGCTGGAAATAAAGATGGCGGCTTTGTTGTCACAGTGCATGGGGATAGAAGTAGAAGCAGAGATACCAAAATCTTTCAGAAGGCTGCGTACCCAGAAGAGTTCACATGTAGTATGAGCCATCGCTCGATACTTCATCACTAGAATGAGCAATGATTATTTGCTTCTTGCTGCGCCAGGTAACTAGGTTACCGCCGACAAATGTGTAGTATCCCGAAGTAGATCTGCGATCTATCTTGCTTCCAGCATAGTCATAATCAGAATAACCAACAAGATTACAGTGCCCATGTTTCTTGTAAAGAAGGCCTTTTCCAGGAGAGCTTTTCAAATATTTCAGAATATGGCAGACAACGTCCCAGTGACACTGTCTGGTTTATCTAGATATCTGCTAACCAGTTGAACAACAAATGTGATATCAACTCTAGTGACAGTGAGATATATAAGTTTCCCAACCATGCGGCGATACTGATGATGATCAGGGTAAGGAGAGTTCTCGCCATCCTAATTAGTGTTTGGATGCAAGGGAGTACTAGCAGGTTTGGCCCCAAGCAGACTTGTTTCAGATGGAAGATCCAAAACATATTTACGCTGAGACAAGCATAGACTAGAAGATGACCGAGAAACTTCAATGCCAAGAAAATATCTTAATGTGCCTAAATCTTTGGTGACAAAGTGTTTCTCCAAGTAGCTTTTAGTGGCATGGATTCCTATAGGGTCACTACCAGATAATATGATGTCATCAACGTAGATAATCAAGATAACAAGACCAGAAGTAGTTTGCTTGACAAATACAGAATAATCAGACTGAGAGCGACGAAACTGGAACTTGTGGAGAATGGAGCTCAGCTTATCAAACCAAGCACGGGGACTTTGCTTCAGGCCATAAATGTAGGGGTGTAAATGGGTAGGGTATGGTGCGGTTATGGTCATATCCATAACCTTAACCATTTAGCTAAGTGGGTATGGGTATGGGTATATACCCACTTTTTCAAAAGATGTACCCGCACCATACCCATACCCACATAACCAATGGGTATTGGATGGGTAACTGGGTATATGGTTATGAATAGACTTGCTACAATAGCACAATATAAACTTTGGGTATAACAAACACCTGACAAATTAGGCGATATCGATACTAGTATGACATTAAATACATTATATATCGTGTGCATATAACAGTTGATAAGTGTATAATATGTCATTATATAATGGACAACCAAGAGTAACATGTTGATACAATTAAATCAAAATATAAAAAGAAATGATGACTATTGGCTCTACTGGGGAATATTACAGAGTTTGACTATAGTATTAATAGAATAATAAAGTCAACAATTGATCTTAGACATCATGTTGGCTTGCTTGAAATATGGATCATTACATTCTAATATAAACTTTTACTATTTTCAAATATGTATACTTACAAATTTTGAGTGCTAAAATATGCACCATTACATTATAGTATAAATTTTGTATATAAAAATATATTTAAATGGGTATATGGGTATACAGGGTATGGGTACATACATAACCATAACCTTACCCAATAAGAGGCGGATACGTGGGTATAAGGGTAAGCGGTTATATGGTTATAAAAACTTATACCCATGACAAGTTTAGAGGGTATGGGTTTGAGGGTATGCGGGTATACCCATGTCCATTTACAGCCCTACATAAATGGCTTTGCGCAAGCAAAGAACTTTAGATGATTCCCCCTGAAGCACAAATCTGGGAGGCTGCTCTATGTATACCTCATGCAGGTCAACATATAGAAACACATTTTTGACATCTAGCTGAAATAAAGGCTAGTCAGAGTTAATTGGCACAGAAATAAGTACACGAACCGAGTTCAGGCGAGCGACAGGAGAGAAAGTCTCAAAGTAATCCATGCCATATGTTTGAGTGTAGCATTTAGCGATAAGACGAGCTTTGAGGCGTTCTATAGTCCCATTAGGATGATACTTGATCGTAAAAATCCATCGGCAGCAACATGGGAACAATTAGCAGGTGCATCAACTAACTCCCAAGTATTTCGTTCAGTGAGAGTTTGCATTTCAGATTCCATGGCTTGACGCCATGCGGGATGCTGAAGAGCCTAGGAAGCATTCTTAGGAATGGACAACAGAAAGAGCGAAAGTGAAGTTTGCAAAATTAGATCCCAAGTGACCAGTAGTGCGGGAATTCCCAATGGGATGTTGAGTGCTAGTCCGAGTGCCTTTGCGTAAACTTATAGGAATATCTAAGTCAGAAAATACATGAGTTGAAGGTGGGGGTGGATCTACCGACGAGGATGGAGGACTTGGAGGGGCCATGGAGGGAGATGGAACCTTCAGTCTTTGTTGATAAACCTTCAGTGCAGGAGAGCAGTATTTGTATCCGATAAAGTAGCATCATCAATCAGTGGTAAAGGTGTATTTGCAAGTAAATAAGATGTCAGAACAGGGCCAGCCGAGGAATAGAACGACATATGTTAAAAAAGACTACATCAATCGACACCATTCAATATTTAGTAATCAGATCATAATAGAGGTACCTTTTTTGTGTCCTAGAGTACCCTAAGAAAACATATTTGATAGCTTGGGGATCCAATTTGGATAGGCCAGGGCGCATATTTTTGACAAAATAGGTACTATCAAAAATCTGAGGAGGTACAGTAAAAAGGAGCATCAAGAAACAAAATCTGATGACACTTGATTGCCAAGTACAGAAGAAGGCATGCGGTTGATGAGATAGCATGCAATGGAAACAACTTCCGACCAAAAATATTGGGGGACATGGTAGTGGAACAATAGTGTGCATGCAACTTCAAGAAGATGCCCATTCTTGCGTTCGGCGACCCCATTCTGTTGAGGTGTGTAAGCATACGAGATTTGGTGAATGGTACAGCAAAAAGTGGGAGAATCCCTCAACTTTCCACGGTTGAGGTGCTTCTATATTTATATACATGAGAATTTACACATAGATCCCTGACTTTTATCACACTTACAAGTAGGACCCTATACACACATATTAACACTCCCCCTCAAGCTGGATCATACATATCATATGTACCCAGCTTGTTACATAAGTATTGAACCCGACAACCATTTAGAGACTTTGTAAACAAATCAGCTAACTGGTCTTCAGATCTGACTTGTGACAATTGAATCGAATTTTGTTGAATCTTTTCTCGTATAAAATGACAATCAACTTCAATATGTTTGGTTCTCTCATGAAAAACAGGATTTTGGGCAATGTGGATAGCAGCTTGGTTGTCACATTTCAGATCAATGGGGGTTTTCTGAATAAAGCCAAGCTCCTCTGACAAGTGACGAATCCATAGTAACTCACATGTTGCTAGGGCCATAGCTCTATACTCTGATTCTGCACTAGATCTTGCAACTACTGTCTGCTTTTTGCTTTTCCATGACACCAAGTTTCCTCCTACAAATACGCAATAGCCAGAAATAGACCTTCTGTCAATACTAGATCCAGCCCAATCAGCATCTGAGAACCCTTGAACCTGTAAATGTCCATGATTTTCATATAGAAGCCCTTTACCAGGAGACTTTTTGAGAAATCTCAGAATGCGCATCACAGCCTCCATATGACCAGTGCATGGATTTTCCATGAATTGACTAACAACACTAGTAGTAAAGGCAATGTCAGGCCGAGTGACAGTCAAATAAATTAACTTCCCAACAAGTCGTCTAAATCTCCATGGATCATCAAGTAACTCCCCCTGCTCCATTGACAATTTGACTTTAGGATCCATTGGAGTATCAATAGGTTTGGTACCTAGCATCCCTGCCTCAGTGAGAAGATCTAAGACGTATTTTCTCTGTGAGATAACTATCCCAGACTTGGACTTGGCAACTTCAATCCCCAGAAAATATTTGAGACTACCTAAATCCTTTGTTTGAAATTGGCCTTTTAAAAATGTCTTCAACTGTGCAATGCCATGCCTGTCATCACCAGTAATCACGATATCATCAACATATACCACTAGAAAAATGCTCCCAGAACTATGTCGTCTATAGAAGACTGAATGATCTGTAGTACATCTCTGGAGACCAAACTCTGAAAGAGCATTGCTGAATCTGCCAAACCAGGCACGAGGTGACTGCTTTAAACCATAGAGGGACTTATGAAGACGACATACTAGATCAGACTCCCCCTGAGCAACAAACCCAGGTGGTTGCTCCATATAAATCTCTTCATCTAGATCACCATGAAGGAATGCATTTTTAATATCAAGCTGGTGTAGAGGCCAAGAGTGAATAGCAGCCAGGGATAAGAAAATGCGAATAGATGTCATCTTTGCCACAGGAGAGAAGGTCTCTAAATAATCCTCACCATAGATCTGAGTGTAGCCCTTGGCTACCAACCGTGCTTTGAGTCGATCAACACAACCATCTGCACCTACTTTGACAGTGTAAACCCAACGACATCCATTAACAGACTTACCATGTGGGCGTGAAACAAGAGACCATGTATTGTTCTGGTTAAGAGCTGACATCTCCTCATCCATTGCATGACGCCAACCTGGGTGATCAAGTGCAACTGAAACAGACGGAGGTATAAAGACTGATGACATAGAAGAAATAAAAGCATGATATGAAGGTGATATGTGGCTATATGAAACAAAATTAGAGATAGGATGTTGAATATTTTTAAGTGTGCATGATCTGACGCCTTTACTCAGAGCAATAGGAAGATTTTGTTCAAAAGATGGAGGAATGGTCTCTACCTGACTTTCTGACAAGGAAGCATCTGGAGGAGCTGAATTGGTAGGACCAGACGTACCACCTGCATTGGTGCCAAAACTAGACTGCCCACATGTATTTGTACGACGAGTGTAAACCTGAGTGACTGGTGGTCTAGCTGGGCTAGGTGGACTTGCATCACGAGGACCATCATCACTAGGGGACTCAAAAATAGGAGACTCGACAATAATGGGAAGAGGCAAGAGTTCTTCCATAACTACGGGGGTCACTGAAGAGCTACCATCAAAATAGGATGTGTCTTCAAAGAAAGTGACATCTGCAGATACAAAGAAACGATGTAAGGTAGGACTGTAGCACTTGTATCCCTTTTGAACTCGAGAGTAACCTAAGAAAACACATTTAACAGACTTTGGACCTAACTTTTCCAAACCTGGACCAAGACAATGGACAAAACAAGCACATCCAAACACTCTTGGTGGAACATTATAGAATGGCTTCATAGGATGAAGGATCTGAACAGGTATGCGATTTTGAAGAACAGATGATGGCATACGGTTGATGAGGTAGGTGGCAGTGAGGACGGCATCCCCCCAAAATTCTCTAGGAACGTGCTTGTGAAGGAGAAGAGTGCGAGCGGTCTCAACAACATGACGAATTTTTCTCTCAGCTACCCCATTCTGTTGTGGTGTATGTGGGCAAGATGATTGGTGAATGATGCCATGGGTGGAAGTGAAATGGATGAACTCACGACTGAAATACTCTCTAGCATTGTCAGAACGAAGCCCACAAATTTTCTTTTGAAATTGGGTTTCCACTTCTGCAGTAAAGGATTTAAATATGGACAAAAGTTCAGACCGTTCCTTCATCAAATAAAGCCATGTAGCACGAGAATAATCATCGACAAAAATAACAAAATATCTAAACCCAAGCTTAGATGTAACACGACTCGGACCCCATATATCAGAGTGTACCAACTCAAGCACAGACTTTGTTCTTTGACTCTCCCTAGACCTAAAGACAGACCTTGTGTGTTTTCCCAGTTGACATGATTCACATTGCAAACTCTCCAAGTTGGACAAACTTGGAACCATAAACTTGAGTTTTTCTATAGATGCATGACCAAGACGACTATGCACTACCAAAGGAGACGCAACTACACACGCTGTGGAAAGTTGTTGCAAGTAGTAGAGTCCAGCCAATTCATATCCTTCACCGATCGTCTTCCCCGTCTTCAAGTCCTGTATAAGACAAGTATCTGGTAAGAAAGTAACGGAGGCTTGAAGAGAACGAGTTAATTTGCTAATTGATAACAAATTAAAAGGAAATTGAGGAATGAATAAAGTAGATGGAAGGGATAAATGTGGGGTTGGTGAAACTGTCCCAATTCCCTTAACAGAAGCAACAAAGCCATCTACAAGGGTGACACCGGGTAGGTTGGGTTTATGTGTGTAGGTGGTGAACATCTCTCGTACCCCAGCGATGTGATCAGTTGCACCGGAATCAAGAACCCAGTCTGACTTGGACGTCGATGCTTTGGATCCATGTGAAATGCATGCTGACAAATCGAGACTTTGTGCATTGAATACTGAAGTCATTGCTTGTTTTGAAGCTCGAAGACGCATCAAATGAGCATATTCTTCTTTGGACAAAGACATCTGATATATAGCTGCCTCCCGGGTATCATCTACAGTTTTCATGTTGGTGGACTTCGCAGGGATTCCATAAGACTCATTACGGATTGTCGCACAAGATTGGTGAACAACAAACTCTTTATCAACCATGTTGACCAAATAATGCACCCACAAATGAGATATTAATTAAATCAGCACAAGATGGACCAGGAACAGAAGCAAACTTGATGGCAAAGATTCAGATTTTTTTTTCTCAAGAAATCAGACTTGTTCCTCAACAAATCAGACTTGTTCTTCAAGAAATCAGACCAATATACAATAGAAGACCTTAAATCCGACTATTGCACACTTTGTAGAAGCTGGAGACCTTGAAATAAGACTGTTTGGCCTTGAAAACAGAACTTTCCAAAGTCGGTAGCAGACGTGCTACAGTACTCCGCGGCTACAGTACCTAGGGAGAATGATCGAAGCTCCCTCCTTGGATTACCAATGCCTGTGACCTTCTAGGGCAAGGTAATAGGATCAAGGACGCCCCTTATAGACCAGATTTGAGTAGGGAAAACAGCCCTTAAAACCTTTTATTGAAGCCAAACTCTTGCTGCGATAGAAGCCTGTTCAAAGCAGCCAAATACAAGATGATTTCGAGAAGCACGTAGGGGAGTAGCAGCCAGCCACCACCACCGTGGAGCAACTAAGACCAAGGGGATACAACACCCAAAACGTATGATCTGAAATCCAAGTAAAGAAGGAGCAGCAGCCACTCCAAGGACCGTCGTGCTACAGTACGGTACTGTAGCAAGCGGGAAAGCATGAGGTTTTGCTGATTTGGGTGACTGAAGACCTTACGTTGGGGATGACAAGTTCCTTGGAGAGAGTGACGTTCCCTGTTGCTCTGATACCATGAGAAAACTAGAGCAAAAAGTGGGAGAATCCCTCAACTTTCCACGGTTGAGGTGCTTCTATATTTATATACATGAGAATTTACACATAGATCCCTGACTTTTATCACACTTACAAGTAGGACCCTATACACACATATTAACAGTACCCAATTTCCGACAAAAAAGACTAACTGATGTTTGCATAAACTCAAGGGCATTGTCAGAGCGAAAGACTTTTATAGTTTTACCAAATTGGGTTCTTATCTCAACAAAAAAAGATGTGCAGATAGTATAAGCCGTCTGGTCCCTCGTCGCCCAAACCAATCTTCATCCTCGTACGCAGATCCTGAAAGATAACACCATCAGGGTCAAACGTTATGGAGCACTATAGGCTCTTATCAGTTCTACTTACAGATAATAAGTTTATTGGGAATTTAGGGACGTAATGCTGAACGTAGTGAAAGGCGAGCAGAAGTACAAAGGAGAGTGCTTTTCAACGTCTTCAACGACTACCAGCTTCTTCCTCGGATCTGCCTTCTGATACTGGTGACACTATTGCTCTTGCTGCCATAACTAACTGAGGTCGTGGTAGGGGTCGAGGTCGACCTCCGGATAACCGTTCTCCTGCTTCAGGACGGGGACGTGGGTCCCTTGGCCGTGGACCTTTTGGTCGTGGTTCATTTATTGATGTCTCTGGAGGTACCGTAGCTCAGCGGTATTGTGACCTTTGTGGTCGCACCAACCACACTGAAGACAGATCCTGGAAGAAACATGGCACACCTGTGTGGGCCAATGCTGCATCTGAGGGTGCTTCTCAGACGTCTCCTGCTGCTCCTCGAGTTCCTCCACTGTCGAGTTCATCCGTTCAGAGGTGGAACGTCTTCTGCTAGAAAAGATCTGTGCTTCCTCTTCTGCTGCTGAATCTGGTGCTCACACTGCAACTTACACTGGTTGTGATTCTTCCTTTCTGAGTGCTCCCTCTTCTAGTGCTGGTAATACCAAATGGGTGATTGATTCCGGAGCTTCTTCACATATCTCTGGCAATTGTTCTCTTTTTTCTAAACTATCTAAACCTTGTCCTAAATCTGCTGTTATGCTTGCTGACGGATCCAAATCTACTGTGTCTGGGATTGGTGATATCTGTGCTCAAGTTCTTCTGAGATCTGCTTTATATGTGCCCAATTTTCAGCTAAATTTGTTGTTTGTCAGTACAATTGTACGTAACCTGAAGTGCAGTCTGACCTTTGTACCAGGTACTTGTGTTTTTTTAGGACCTTCGCACGAGGATGAAGATTGGTGGGGGGCATGAAGGACCTGGCGGACTCTACTACTTGGATGATTTGAAACAAATTGGCACTACAACTCTAGCTTCAACATTGTCTTCTTCTGTTTCTGCATTACAGTGGCATTATAGACTTGGGCATCCATCGACTGATAAATTAAAACATGTTATTTCTGGTGTAGGAACACAATTTTCAGTGCGAGTCATGTCAATTAGGCAAACAATCCAAAACTGTATTTTCCAGAAAATCTCAGATTGGTAGCAAAAATATTTTTGATTTAGTTCATGCTGATGTATGGGGTCCTTGTCATGTTCCAAGTCTGTCAATCAATAAATACTTTATTTTGTTCATTGATGATTACTCCCGTGCCACTTGGTTGTTTTTGATGAAAGACAGATCACAAGTCTAGCTTACTATTAAGATCTTCTTTGCTGAAATTAAAACCCACCTTTCTATGCCCATTAAACTTCTGTGCACTGATAATGCCTTGGAATTTGTTCAAAAAAATGTTGAATTATTTTGTCGTTCTGTGGGTACCATTCATCAGACATCCTATGCTTACACACCCCAACAGAACGGTGTTGCTGAAAGAATAAATAGGCATTTACTTGAAGTTACTAGAACACTCATGTTGCATTCTAATGTTCCAAGACATTTTTGGCCAGAAGTGGTTCTCACTGTATGTTTTCTGATATATCGCATGCCTTCGTCTGTTATTGGGAATAAAATTCCTGTCCAAGTGCTACAACCCCACCTTCCTCTTTTTTTGTCCCTCTAAGAATTTTTTGGTCAACTTGTTTTGTTCGTTTGCTTGGACCGACTCAGGAAAAATTGTCTCCTCGAGCTGAAAAATGTATATTTCTGGGATATTCACGAACTTAGAAAGGATGTCGTTGCTATAATCCTATTACTAAGAAGTGGTTCACGAGTAGTGATGTGGTTTTCTTTGTGGACACTCCGTACTACTCTACTAAAGGGAACACATTGAGTTCAGATCTCATTTCAGCGCCTCTGCCTATTATTAGTGATTCCCCTTCTGCTTTGCAGCCTGCTGAGACTATGCCTCCTCTTCTTATTGTTTACCAACGTAGGAATTGGCCGCCGCAGTCTACTGCTCAAGACCCCCCCACAAAAAACCAATCTTCTCCTTCAGAAGGTCCTGCACTTGTCGAGGTAACTTCTGATCTAGATTTACCTATTGCTCTCAGGAAAGGCACTCACTCATGTACCTCTCATAATATTGCTAACTATGTTCATACTGCACACCTGAATGTCCAAGTTAGTAATTTTGTTGTTGCTCTTTCTGCTGTTTCTGTCCCCAAAAATGTTCATGATGCTTTACAAAGTACGACCTGGACTAGGGATGGCAATTCATCGTCTTGTTTTAGAAAAATTTCTGCCCCTTCTACATGCTTTAGACTTGTTTGGTTTTATTCCCAAACCTACTTGCAAGGCAACACAAAATTATGGCTTCCCACGGTGTTCAATTAGTTCATGTTCATGTAAAAACATTGATTTTATATAATCATGTTTGACAAATTTATTTATAAATTGGTATCTTGTAGCTCATTGTATCGCAATTTCATTTTTTTTATATTTGATTATAACGTACCTCCTTGAAAATTTTAAATTATTGAGGATGTTGTCGCGTAATCGTGATAAGTTCGCATTAGCACCTAACGTGATTAGGAATAGACATGGTAATGATTTAATTTTACAAAAGTATAACATAATATAGTGTTGTACAATATGGGTTTTATTGGGGCCCCATGACCCACTGGGGCGGGTATGGGTATTCCCTTTTCAAAAAATTTCCTATTGAGGCGGGTATGGGTTGTACCGAAAGTGTAATGGGTAAGATGGGTATGGACATGGGTTGTCCATACCCGCCCACTTGCCATCCCTAGCCTGGACACACGCCATGACTGAGGAGATGATTGCTCTTACTGACAGAGGTACCTAGGATTTGGTTGATCCTCCATCCGATTGCAAGCCTGTTGAATGCCGTTGGGTGTACACTGTCAAGTATCATCCTGATGGAACTGTTGAACGCCTAAAGGCCCGCCTAGTGGCCAAAGGGTACACTCAGACTTATGGTATTGATTACTTTGAAACTTTTTCTCCTATTGCCAGGCCAAATTCTGTGAGGGTTGTGCTCTCTGTGGCAATCAATCTGGATTGGCCCCTTATCCAACTGGACGTCAAGAATGCCTTTCTTTATTGTGATCTCCAAGAGGAAGTCTATATGGAGCAACCACTTGAGTTTGTTGCTCAGGGGAGTCACACAAAGTCTGTCGCCTCAAAAAGTCTATTTATGGACTCCAGTAGAGTCCACGTGCCTGGTTTGATAAACTGAACAAGATCTGTCTACCTATGGCTTCCTCAGACATGTTGATCACTCCATCTTTAATAAGAAGACCTCCTCTGGTATCAAGGAAGAAAATGTCCGATTTCGACGTCGTTTCGGTAGCCACAGAAATAGAAATTTCGACAGATGCATTCCTGGCGTTTCGACGACTAAATGATCAAATTATTTATCGAAATTTTACCAGAACAATCTACTATTGTAGATCTACTCAAATATGCAATAATATTTCATATTGGATATGTGATGGGGTGGGCTCCTCATGTGTGAGTGAAGGAAGCTGAACAATTTCGATGGGCATTTCGATGGAGATTTTGAGGTCAATTGAATGGAGAAATGAATGAATCAAGTCATCATAGTTTGCAAGCGCAATATATAGACTTAAAAGACACAAATTTATGGAAACATATCATGATCTAGGATGGTAGGACCTCTCGGTAGGATGACATGACGTAATACACAAACAATGTTGCAGTGGTATGTGAGTGAGTATTGAGGAAGCATGAAACAACTATGGTTTATGCATCTAGTTGAACCATGATGGTTGTCATCCTCCTTGTTGATTATACCCATCAACATATTGGCTCATGTTTATTTTGTTTTATGCAAGCATAGATGTGTCTCACTGTTAATCTCCATATGCTTACAAGTGATAAAATGCATACTAATGGATTAACTCAAGCTTTGTTCTTGGTCGTGTGCTTTTGTAGCGAGAGCCTATAGGAGGCAACCATGTAGTTAGAGGTGTGATTGATAATAGCATACATACAAAAAATCTCGATAGTGATGCTAATTTTGCGCATTATAACGTAAATCACGTGACCTCAAAAATGAAAGTTAGTGGGTCATCATAGTCATAGATATCACTCCTAAACACATTTTTAAATATTTCCTTTGTAGATCTTTATAGAAGTGAGAGAAATAGGAGAGAGAGGTAGAATTAGGCTAGGAAGAGAAGAAACATAACTTAGATTGCCCCTAACAAGCCCAAGGAATCACATAGTAAAATCTGCAAACATCGTACCCCATTTCTCGAAATAATAGATGTGTTTCTCAAAATTTTGTCGAAATGCGGACGAAATGGGCTTTTTTTTATCGAAATTTACCTAATTTCGTCGAAATTCGAAATAATTGTCGAAATTTAATTTTTTTCTGGCGAAATTCCCTACGTACAGACATGTAAGGCCATTTCTATGTTTGATCGTTGGCGGCATCGAAATAATTAGCGAAATTTTGCCAATTTTGACGAAATTTTGAACATTGTCTGGTATTGTGGTTCTAATCGTGGATGTTGATGATATTATTTTATCTGGCAGTGATCTCTCTAAAATTCATGCTACTAAAGCCTACTTATACAAGCACTTTGTCCCTAAAGATCTGAGAAAGCTGAGATACTTTCTAGGAATTGAAGTTTCCAGGACTGCTAATGCTCTTGTTCTATCTCAAAGAAAGTATGTTCTAGATCTTCTACAGGAGACTGGAATGCTTGGAGCTTGGACCACTGATACTCCCCTAGATCCTAATGTAAATTGGGATGATGATGAATCTCCCCTGTATCCTGACAGTAAAAGATGTAGGAGACTGGTTGGCAAACTAATCTATTTGACTGTCACTAGAGCTGATATTTCTACTGCAGTTGGTTTTGTTAGCTGGTATCTTGACAAGCCTAGATAGTGTCACTGGGAAGCACTGTGTCATATCCTAAGATATCTGAAGAAATCTCTTGGTGCCTTTTTTGTAGAAAACATGGTCACTACTCTCTTGAAGGCTACTCTGATTCTGACTATGCTGGAAGTAAGATAGACAAAAAATCTACTTCCTGTTACTGTACTTTTGTTGGTGGAAATCTTGTTACCCGGAGGAGCAAAAATCAGAATGTTGTTGCTAGATCTAGTGCTGAGGCAGAGTACCGGGCTATGGCTCACACAACGTGTGAACTTCTGTGGGTACAGTCTCTTCTAAAAGAACTTGATGTGGGATCTTTTGCTCCTATTCCCATGCATTGTGATAATATTGGAACTATTTTTATTGCAAATAATCCTGTGTTTCATGAGCGGACCAAGCACATTGAAGTTGACTGCCACTTCATCAGAGAAGCTATTCTGACTGATCGTATTTGCACTCCTTTTACTCGCTCAGTGGATCAAGTTGTTGATATCTTCACAAAGCTGCTAGCCAAGAAACATTTCAGCTCTCTTATGGACAAGTTGGGCATGATTGATATCTATGCTCCAACTTGAGGGGGAGTGTTAAATAGTGTTTTAGTTAGCTCCTTATATTCACTTGTTATTTCCCTATTCTATGTGGACCTATATGTAATTGTTCTTTCTATAAATATACGTGGTACACACATTGTGCACCCTAACCCTTACAGACAAATCAAGACTACGAATAATGGAACTCATTGTCAAAGTATTGAGGTTGGTAGATGGTGACAAAACTGCAACAATGCCTTTCCTATATGATGCAATGACCTCAATGGTGGACAATATCAAAGAAGCAACTCCTAGGTCCAATGAGCAATACATAGAAATTTATGAGAATCGTTGGACAAATATGCTTTTGCATCCATTACATAAAGCAAGTATATATCTCAATTATATTCTTAACTTCTAAGTTATTGGTCTAACTCATAGTCTACAAATAAAATGTCATTCTTATTTCCTTATTTACATTTGTGACAGCTTACTATTTGAATCCGAGTATCCAATACTCACGAACACTAGGCTTGAATGCGACTCTAACGAATGCAGTGAGAGATGTCACTAACAAGTTCATTACCTCTCCAGATAGCGATTGCTAGTATTGGAAGAGGTATATAACTATATAACTTAGATTCTTAATTTCTCATTAGAGTCTCCTTTGATTTCATCATCTCAATATCGTATATATTATTTTGCAGTTGCGCCAGTTTCGTGAAAGCACTGGATGCTTTGGCCATCCAAATGCGGTTGCTCACCGCGAGGCAGATGATCCTTGTGAGTGGTGGGTTTGGAATGGAACAGGTGCCCCCCATTTAAGAAAAGTAGCTATTCGCATCCTTGCTCAAACAACATCTGCAGGGGGTTGTGAAAGAAAAATTGGAGTACTTTCAATCTGATACACTCGAAGAGAAGGAACATGCTTGGTGCAAACAGGTTGAGAGATCTTGTCTATGTTCACTACAACATGCGGTTGAGGGCTAGAGCAATACGAGATGCCAACTACTAGGAAGTGGATTTTGCTGTTGTCCATGATCCCATTGACACCACTTATACTTTTAACACTGAAAGACGTAGAGAATTGGAGGATGATTCAGAAAAGCCTTTAGAGGAATGGATGAATGAGATAGGTCATCCTGTTCTTGATAATTTAGATGGATTTCCAGATCCATATATAGAAGAGCAATTTGAGGCAAATAATGGTGATGATATTATTATTGATACCTCGCTTGAAAGACTTGATCCTGAAGCTGCACATGTTGATATTGATATAGAAATCAATAGAGAAGTGGAAGACCAATTAGGTAGTTCAGATTCTTCTTCTACATCTGGTTCCAAATCTGTTTGATGATGGTGGCAATGATGGTGATAATCTCAACCAACACTCTCCAAAATATCCTCCAGCTGTTGATCCTCAAAATGATGACCGACCTTATGTTAATCATGTTACAAGGGCTGTACCTCCACCAGAACAGGAATATCCCATGGCTGATAAAACATTTCAAAGGAGAAAAACTCAAAATGGGAAAGATTACAACAGTGCACCTCCACCACAACCACAATACCAGAGTCAAAGTGATTATTATTCTGATCTTGTTGCTTCAATGGATACCATGAGCATATCCGACTCTCAATCTCAACATTCTTTTGGAGATATGTTATTTGGGCAGACACTTCCATATCCATCTCAGTCCCAACATGGGTATTCTGGATATCCAGTTGAACCACCACCAAGATTACAATTAGAAGTAGGTTTGGGATATCACGAAACATACTCTGTCCGTAGCCCTTATGGATGCTTTCAGGTGAACACCGAAGCATACTCTGGTGATGGAGGTCAAACATGGAGTGGTGGGCATACTACAATTTATCCTATTGCCAGTTTACCCTCCTCTTCTTCAACCTCAAGCTCCTCGAGGATGGGCACCTCCTCCTGCTTCTATTCAACCTCAAGCTCCTCAACCTCAAGCTCCTTGAGCATGGGCACCTCCTACTGCTTCTACTCAACCTTCATTCATTTCAACAACCAAGGAAAAATATCTCAAAGATTTGGAAGAACATTTTCTAAAGTTTGGGATGATACAGTTTGCCAATCCTGAAGTGTATGAGGAGCATGTTGTTTCATACAACAAGTCTTACAGAAGTTACATGACATGGGAGAAATGTGGCCCATATCAACAACATAATGTATAGAGAACCAACACACCACTCAACATACAACTGATGTGAGTTAGTAATTTACTATGTTGTTATATGTTTGTTGTAAATTGAATATTATTGCATAAGTGTGTAAACATGAGTTTATGGATTGTGCTAGTAAAATTTCAGATCTTAATTCTTGCATTTTGTCATCGAAATCCTTCATCGAAATCTCCAAAAAACAGGACAGATTCCTTACCTCCCACATGATTGACCCCCCACATACCCAATATAGAATTTTATTGCATAAAACGTTGCATCTAGGTGTTGAGACCACGCCTGTAAAATTTCATGATTTAATTCGTTCATTTTGGCATTGATA
The DNA here is from genome assembly GCA_963693085.1 of Alisma plantago-aquatica. Lineage (NCBI taxonomy): Eukaryota > Viridiplantae > Streptophyta > Magnoliopsida > Alismatales > Alismataceae > Alisma > Alisma plantago-aquatica. The sequence goes on from OY856411.1 coordinate 182,726,506, forward strand.
TGGCCAGGATTGCATCTGTCGATATTTCCGTCGGTATACCGTTAAATATCTATATCCAAGCTGTCGAAACGACATCGGTAGCGGTCATTAAATTCCTTAGTCCAAGATCATATTTTTCTACATGCAAATTATCAACAATTCTAACAAGCTTTTTCTTCTTATGCTTAGTAGACTCAAGAGAGGCAGAAATAACCCGGCCAGCGTAGCCCGGGCGGTCAAGCCAGTGCGCCTCTCACGAAGGGTCGCTGGTTCGAATCCGCTCGGGTCAGCTGTATTTACCAACCTCTTGGGTCATCCGGGCTCTGGCACCTGTTTGGAGAGGGGGTGGGCTTCGGCCCATGCAGATCCAAAAAAAAAAAGAGAGGCAGAAATAATTGCAATTAAAGATTCTTTATCTAAAGACTTTAGGCTTAACTCATTTGAGTCTTCACTTGTTGAGGTCATGTGAGCAAAATGACATTCTCCATCTTCACGAGAGCTAGAGCTAGATCCTCCACTTGATTCTTCACTTGAGCTTGAGTTGCAGGAGTCACTAGAGTTTTTGTGCCCTTTCTCCTTCTTCTTGTACTTCTCTTCTCTTCTCTTGTGATGATGAGCCTTTTTGCCTTGCGGACAATCTTCCTTGAAGTGACCCTTCTTTCCACACTTGAAGCACCAAATAGAGGAAGACTTGCCTTTGTAGAGTCTACCCTTGTAGTACATGGCATCTTCTTCAACTTGAATGAATGGAGAGACTTGATTAACAAAAGCTTCAACTTGGGCCTTGATTTCAGCCTTCTTCATTCTCTTGAGCTCTTTCTTATCTTCTTCCTCTTTCTTGTCAAGTGTAACTTCATGGGCTTGTAGATTTCCTTGTAGATTTCCTATGAGTTTTTCAATAGGAATATCATCAAGAGGCTTTGCTTCTTCAATGCAAGTCACCTTGGATTGCCACCTCTTGGGAAGAGTCTTAAGGATCTTTGAGTTGATCTCTCCTTTAGTCATAGAATGACCTAGAACGGCAAGACCATTTACAATGGTGTTGAGCCTTAAGTACATCTCGGCTACCCTCTCCTCCTTTCCCATCTTGAAGTTTTCAAGGAGGCCTTTGAGCATATAGACTTTGCTTTCCTTAACTTGCTTTGTCCCCTCATAAGTGACACATAGCTTTCTCCATACCTCATAGGCCGTCTCACAAGAAGAAATCCGGTTGAATTCGGTGGGGGAGATGGAGGCATAGAGAATGTTGACGACTCTTGCATTCAAGGTTGCTTTCTTCAAGGTAGCTTCATCACATTCTTCTATCTTTGTCTCCGGTAGCTTGTATGGAAGGTCCACTATTCTCCGTAGCTCAAGACTTGATCCTTGGATGTAGAATTGTAACCTTTTCTTCTAATAGAGGAAGTTGTTCCCATCAAAGATTGGAATATTGATGAGGTATCCCCCACCTTGATAATCTCCCAACTTCTCCTACTTGTGGAAGTATGCTTGAAGAATACCCACTCTGATACCATTTATTGGATCTTGGATGATGGGCTCTAGAGGGGGGTGAATAGAGCTAAAAACACAAAAAAAAATTCATTAGACCTTCAAGATATCTCTGTTAGAATTAGTTTTCCTATTTCTATTTACGTTTGTTAGCTCTTATCTATATTTCTTTAATTCTCCTATTCCATTTGGACCCATATGTAATTTTCCCTTTTACTGTTTAATATATATATTGAGGAGCCGCTCCATGTTGGGGTAATGCTCCGACCCAACACTGCGTCTTCCGCTAACATGGTATCAGAGCGGCTGCGCCGAACGGAGGAAACCGGACGCTCCGGACGCTGACTCTGGTTGCGTCGTCGATAGGGGTCCTTGAACCCGGCTTCACCGATGACCAATTCTCGGTTGCTCGACGCAGCAACAGTAGACTACTGCCTGCGCTAGGTCTGTGCGGCCAAGTGTGGAATTCGTTTGGCGGAGATGACTCTCGACAGCTAAGTCCAGCAACCAACGTAGGCTTCTGTCGTTCAGCTAGGCCCGTGCAATAGGCCTTCTTCGGAGAATGCTGGCCAGTGTGTAGACCAACGGGAAGAACAGTCCAAGGGAGCTGTTTGTTTACAACAACAGTTTCAGAAGAGATACACTGTCCTATCCTCCTCGCCACACACTTCCCCTATATGTGGTTGAGTGCCTTTTTGTTATTAGGGGACTGTTGATGCATCAATGTTTGCACCGTATGATCTCTTTGTGACGATGCTTATTCCCGTTATTGTTCGTTTGTGGTGACGACACTTATTCTTGTCTCCCTTTGCTGCTGTCCGGCAACTTGAACAGCTCACACAATGGATAAAAAGAGTGATTTGAGTACGACTCTCGTCTACAATGATCAGTCTCCTATAACCATTGTTAAACTCAATACCTGGAATTACCTATTGTGGATGAATGCAATTTATACAGTCCTGGAGTCGCAAGACAAAGTGAAATATATTGAAGAGGAACAACCTGCTGCGATTGATCCGTCTTACGCTGAATAGAGGAGAACAATGGGCTTATGAAATCTTGGTTGTGGAACTGTATGGAGTCGTCTATTGCTACGCGATTCATGTTTCACCCTACAGCTAAACAAGTGTTGTATGATGTGAAGAAGTACCTTTCACATGAGAAGAACGCTCTTCGTCTTTATAAAGTCTATGATCATAGAATTAAATGTCTGATTTCGATGTCGTGTCCGATGGCCCAAAAACAGAAATTTTTCGAAATTTCGCACTAAATTTTGATATTTACGGCCCTAACGATTTCGACGACCAAATAAGCGAATTAAATCATGAAAATTTACCAGGGTGATCTAAACGCCAAGATCTACTCAAATATGCAATAATATTTCATATTGGATATGTGGGGGGGGGGTCTCCCACATTTGTAAGTGAAGGAAGCTGAACAATTTCGACAGAATTTTGATGGTAATTTCGATGGCAAAATGAAGGAATTAAGCTTTGAAATTCTGCAAACACCAAGTCTAGACATAAACACACTAGATTATATAATAAATTTATATGTTTAGAGGTTAGGGTGGGATCCATGTCTTGATGAGTGAGTGCACAAATGAACAGAAATGTCAAGTCTGCTAGACAGTTAGAGACTAAGTCTATTACAAACTTACAAATTTCAAGTTTAAACAACTACTATTAGACTTTAAAACTTACAGTTACTTACAACTTACAACTTACAAGTTACAAGTACAACTTGCAAGCTTACAAATTACAACTTATAATATATAATTATAAAATAAAACAAATTAACAACTAACAAACTTACACATTATGATGTTCCATAAGTCTTGCGTAGTAGTGAACTAGGAGTCCAACAATCCTAGTTGAAGCTTGAGTGTCGTGGTGGTTTTTGTCCTTGTGGTGGTTGACCATACATATCCTCATTGTCAAGTCCGTTAGACTGTCAAGTCCATTAGACTGTAAATGAGTGGGATCCATGTCTTAATGAGTGGGTGCACAAATGAACAGAATTGTCAAGTCCGTTAGACTGTAAACAACTTACAAATCCACAATTTACCACTTAGACCTTAAAACTTACAGTTGCAAGTTACAAACTTACATGTTACAACTTATATAAGTCTAGTGTTAAAATTTAGTTAGGTTACATGGGTCATGTATACATAGATAAAAGAAAATGCATTATTTTAAAGTCATTTTATGCATAAATATGTGTAATAATAACAAATTTATTGTGGAATTGTAGACTTAATACTATTATTTCATAGATCCACAAGTTTGTTTGTAGTTCATGTGATTTTCCAAAGAGAATCGCCAAAATACCTAACATATAGTAGCAACACTTAGAACTTTGTTATTTTTCATAGTATCTCTTCACATTTTTTAGAAGAGTGTAAACATAGAAAGAGGTATACATGGGCTAGGGATACAAAATTTGCACTGTTTTGCGAAATTTTGCACCTAAGTGCGAAATTATAGCGAAACGACGTCCCATTCTCTGCGTACATGCGTTTCGATGTCCGATTGGAAAAAAAAAATCAAAATTTCGATCGAAATTTCGCAATTTCGATCGAAATTTTGTTCCATGTCTATGATAGACTGTTTGCAGAGAAGCAGGACAACAAATCACTTGATGAGTATTTTGACTCAATCCAGTGTATATCTTAGGAGTTGAGTTTCTATCAACCCTTAAAGACGGATGATCAAATGAAGGAACATGATGATCTGGTGACTGCACGTTTCCTTTCAGGTCTTGACTCTGTGTACAATGCAGCTAGAAGTGTGATCCTTGCAATAGACAAACTTCCTAGTTTGGAAGAGGCATATGCAGGGATACAACAGGCTTCTTTTGAGTCCATTTCCTCTGTCACTGGATCTTATGCTAGTTCTGATGCACATGCTTCTCTTGTTGCTGCGGCAAGAGGAGGTGGACGTAGTGCAGGACGGGGAACAGGAACCCGTTTTAAATGTACCTTTTGTGGAAGGATGGGACATACTATGGATAGGTGCTACTAAAAACATGAGTGTTTATCTACAGTTCCAGGTTCTTCTGGTGCTGCACATTATGCTGAGACATCTGATGCTATTACTGGAAGACCACAGTCTGATGTCACTATATCAAAGGCTGAATATGATCGTCTTATCCAGGCTACCAAGAGTTTACAGGTTAATTTCCCTCATACAAGTGGAGTGGCTCAGTTGGTTTCAGCTGAAGGTAATCATGCTACCTCTCTTTTGACGTCACACTCGGAACTACCGTGGGTAGTTGACTCTGGAGCTTCACAACACATGACATGTATGAAGTCCTTGCTGCAGTCTTTTGACACTTATATACCACATTCTCCTATTACACTTGCTGACCGTTCGGTCAGACAAATTCAGGCGTGTGGAACTGTTTGTCCATCTTCTACTGTTACCTTGAAATCTGTTCATTATGTTCCTGACTTTCCTTTCAACCTTATGTCTGCGTCAAAATTGGTTGATTCTTTACAATGTTGGGTAATGTTTGGTCCTTGTTTTGTTCTACATGATCTCAAGAGTTTGAATACGATTGGTGGGGGGGGCCTAGGAAAGGTGATCTCTACTTTTTCCATGGTGATCGTCCAACTCGTCAGCTTTTTACAGCCTTCCTCAATCTCTCCCCTGGAGTGGCATTGTCTCTATGGTCATCCGTCTCTAGAGAGTCTTAAGAAAATGAAGCCCAGTTTGTCTTCTGTTTCATCTATTGAGTGTCAGTCTAGTCAGAATGGGAAGCACCACCGTGTGTCTTACGCTGCTCGTGTCAATAAACGCGCTGTGCGCCCTTTTCAGATTATTCATAGTGATGTTTGGGGTCATGTCAAAGAATCCAATTATAATGGATATCGTTATTTTTTGTCCTTTGTTGATGATTTCTCTAGGATGACATGGGTGTATCTCATGAAATCAAGGGAGGAAGTTGTATCCATTTTGAAAAATTTTCATCAGTTAATAAAAGTGCAGTTTGATTGCTCCATTCAAGTGTTTCATTCAGATAATGCTCTCGAATATGTTCAACAAGCCGTTACAGATTTTTGTAATACTACTGGCATGGTTCATCAGACGTCATGTGCTTATACGCCTCTGCAAAATGGTGTGGTTGAGCGTAAGAATCGTCACCTTCTTGACATTGCTAGGACCTTGATGTTTCAATCAAATGTTCCAAAAACATTTTGGTCTGATGCAATTCTCACTGCGTGTTTCTTAATGAATCGTTTACCCTCGTCTGTTCTTCGAGGTGTCACGCCTTTCTCTGTCTTGCGTCCTCGTGGTGTTCCTTTTCATATTCCTTTGAAGGTATTTGGTTGCACTGCTTTTGTCCACACTATGACCCTAATGCAGATAAGTTGTCCCCTAGATCTATTAAGACTATTTTTTTGGGATATTCCACCACAATTACAAATGTTATTCTCTGGCTCTTCGACGTGTGTTTGTATCTGCTGATGTGACATTCCATGAGTCTACACCGTATTTTGGTGATAGTGTCATGAGTCAGGGGGAGACACCTATCACTACCTTAAGCGAGGAGAGAGATTCTACTCCACCAAGAGAGCCACCTTTACTAGTTGTGAGCAAAGAGAGCATTCTTCTCCATAAGAGTGATCCAAATCCACCTTCACCTTCTACCATTCAACCCTTTTCACATGTTTACACCAGATGAGTTGCAGGAGATCCAGAAGGAGTAGCGACATCCGTGCCTGTGGCTGTATCACCGACATCTGATGCTCAAGAGGTACCTGATCCTTCTTCTCCTACTACCAAATTGTTTACAGATTTGGATCTTCCTGTTTCCATGCTTAAAGGTGTGCGGTCTTGCACTATACGTCACCCTGTATCAAATGTCTGCTGTCTTTCTAATTTATCATCTTCTGCCCTCTCTTTTCCTCACTCTTAATTCTAGCCGTATTCCAAAAACATGTGCTGAAGCTTTACAGGATAAAGGATGGACTCAGGCTATGGATTTGGAAATATCTGCCTTACGTGAAAATGATACATGGAATTTGGTTGATCTTCCTCCTGGCAAATGTATAGTTGGCTGCCGTTAGGTGTATACTGTGAAGCAAAATCCCGATGGTAGTATTGATCGTCTAAAGGAACGATTGGTTGCAAAAGGGTACACGCAGACATTTGGTGTTGACTTTTTTGAGACCTCTCCTGTGGCTCCGCTTAATTCTGTGAGGATTGTTATATCTGTTGCGACTCACTTTGCTTGGCCCTTGTATCAACTTGATGTGAAGAATGCCTTTCTTCGTGGTGATTTGCTAGAGGAAGTTTACATGGAGCAACCACCTAGGTATGTTGCTCAAGGGGAGTGTCAAAAGGTGTGCAAACTTAAGAAAGCTATTTATGGCCTTAAGCAATTTCCGCGGGCATGGTTTGAAAAATTCAACACTGCTCTTCTTCGTTTTGGGTTTAGCCACTCTTGTACCGATCACTCTTTGTTTTATCTGCGGAGCTCCAAGGGTGTTATTGTTCTGGTTGTGTATGTGGATGACATAGTAATTACTGGAGATGATTGTGAGGGCATTTCTACTCTTAAAGCTTGGCTTCAAACTCAATTTTGTATTAAAGATTTGGGACAACTACGGTATTTCCTTGGGATAGATGTGCTACGTTCCAAGAAGGGCACTAATCTTTCTCAAAGGAAATATTAGTTGGACTTACTTGGTGAGACTGGTATGCTTAACTCAAAACCTGTCTCTACACCCATGGATTATCTTACTAAGGCTGCTTTAGATAATGATGATGACTTTCATGATCCACATATATATAGAAGAGTGGTTGGTAAATTAATTTATCTGACTGTGACGCGGCTTGACAGTCTTATGCAGTTGGTGTGGTCAGCCAATATATGAGCATGCCCAAGACTAGTCACTGGATAGTGGTGAGTTGTATCTTAAGATATCCAAAAGGGGCTCCTGGAAAAGGTCTTACATATCATGCAAATGGCATGAGCAACTCTCCTCTTCAGGTCACTAGCTACACTGATGCAGATTGGGTTGGTGATGTTAAAGATAGACAGTCAATTTCTGGATATTGTGTTTTTCTGGGACCTCATCTTGTAACATGGAAAAGTAAAAAAGCAAAGTGTGGTAGCTCGTTCTAGCACTAAAGCTGAGTACAGGGCCATGACTCATGCGTGTTGTGAACTGCAATGGGTTCTTTATGTGCTTTTTGAATTGGAATTTAGTGTGGAGACTCTTGCCACCTTAATGTGTGATCATGGAATAAAATTTCGATCGAAATTGCGAAATTTCGCTCGAAATTTCATTTTTTTTGCAATCGGACATCGAAACGTCAGTACGCAAGATTTGGTCTGCAATTTTGCAAAAAATTCGCAGCTACAGTTGAAAATTTGCAAAACAGGGGTTTTTTTAGTGCAAAAAAGTCCAGTTTGGGGCTGGATATTGCGAAATTAGTGCGAAATGCAGCACCTATTTCGCGAAACTGTGTTCCATTGGCAGGATTTGCAGGGACTTTGATCTTTTAGCGATTTTTTTTGTGATATCTTGTCCTCGAAGGCTTCTCTACTTGATTTTAAAGTATGTAACCCCTCTCCCTAGCCCATCTACTCATCCTCCTATTTCTACTCCCTTTTAGACATATCTTAATAAATACTCTGAAAATCCTAAATTTGTAAGTGACATTTCTCTTATAATTTCTTAAGATCTTGAAGTGAACTTGTAAATCTAAGAAACAATAGTGTGAAATACGGATATCTATACTTTATTTTGAAAGTCTAATCATTATATTTCATATTTATACACAAAATGGATACAAAAGCTTTTTTTTAATGGAAGTTCTTATATTTTTGTATTTTTCATTTATGTAACCCATACATATTATAATAATAGCCTTATAGAAAATGTTAAGTGTAAGTTGTAACTTGTAATCCTAAATATTTTTTGATTATTATTCACTTATGTAATCCTAAATATATTATAATAGTAGACTTATACAATAAATATACTAACCTACAATATTGTAACTTGTAAGTTGTAACTCTAAGTTTTAAAGTCTAGTACTCTAGTTGTTTTAACTTGAAGTTTGCAAGTTTGTAACAGTCTAACTGTCTAACAGACTTAACATTTCTGTTCATTTGTGCACTCACTCATTAAGACATGGATCCCACCCTAACCTCTAAACATATAAATTTATTATATAATCTAGTGTGTCTATGTTTAAACATTGTGTTTGCAAAATTCCTTAACTTAATTCCTTCATTTTGGTCGAAATTTTGTCGAAATTGTTCAGCTTCCTTCACTTACAAATGTAGGAGACCCCACCCCCCACATAGCCAATATGAAATATTATTGCATATTTGAGTAGATCTTGGCGATTAGAACGTCCTGGTAATTTTTCATGATTTAATTCGCTTATTTGGTTGTCGAAATCGTTAGGGCCGTAAATATTGAAATTTCAGCTGAAATTTCAAAAAATTTCTATTTCTGGGCCATTGGACACGACATCGAAATCGGACATTTAATTCTATGTGTGTGATAATCAAGCAACTATACATATTGCAGGAAATCCAATTTTTCATGAGAGAACAAAGCATATTGAGGTGGACTGCCACTTTGTGCGTGACCTGATACTGGCTAAGAAAGTCAAGACTCCCTATGTAAAGACTGGAGAACAAGTGGCTGATGTCTTCCCCAAACCACTTTTACCTACTGCTTTTCGATATATGGTTGGCAAGCTGGGTATGCATGATGTGTATACTCCAGCTTGAGGGGGAGTGTTAGAATTAGTTTTCTTGTTTCTATTTACGTTTGTTACTCTAATCTATATTTCTCTAATTCTCCTATTCCATCTGGACCCATATGTAATTTCCCCTTTTACTGTTTAATATATATATTGAGGAGCCGCTCCGTATTGGGGTAATGCTCCGACCCAACGCTGTGTCTTCCACTAACAATTTCTAAGTTAATATGGGAAATATGAACTTTGAGTGCAACTAAACTTACATAGCAAGGGAGAGAGAGATTGAATGAGATCAAGAACAAGCTATGTAGAGTGGTTCCAATCTTCAAACTAGAAGAAAGTCAGTCAACTACCTAGAGAGGTCAAGTCTAGGATTTTGCAACCATTGCATACTTATATTTCATTATAAGACATACTATAAGACCCTCCTTTTCTGGGACAAGGATACCCAGACTTCCCTTTAAGGAGAAGGGAGCCAACAACCTACCAAAGGATTGCCTATCCATGACCAAGAGTCTTCTACCTCATCAAGGACTTACCCGCTTTTGCTCCGAGTCTTCCGCCTTCACCAAGGACTTACCCGCTCTTGCAACAAGTCTTCCGCCTTGAGGAATTACCCACTCTTAACTTGGATCTTCTGCCTTTGACTTCACTTCGCCACATGGAACAAAATTTCGATCAAAATTTCATTTTTTTGAATCGGACATTGAAACATCAGTATGCAAAAACTGGTCCGCAATTTCATAAAAATGTCGCAGCTACAGTCGAAATTTCGCAAAACAGGAGGTATTTTAGTGCAAAAAAGTCTAGTTTGGGCCTTGATATTGCGAAATCAGTGCGAAATGCAACACCTATTTCGCGAAATAGTGTTCCATCGACCGGATTTGCTGGGACTTTGATCTTTTAGCCTTTTTTTGTGATATCTTGCTCTCGAAGGCTGCTTTACTTGATTCTAAGGTATGCAACCCCTCTCCGTAGCCCATCTACTACTCCTATTTCTACTCCCTTTTAGACATATCTTAACAAATACTCATGAAAATCCAAAATTTCTAAGTGACATTTCTCTTAAAATTCTCAAGATCTTGAAGTGAACTTGAAAATCTAAGAAAAAATAGTGTGAAGTACGTATATCTATACTTATTTTGAGAATCTAATCAATATATTTCATATTTATACACAAAATGGCTACAAGAGCTTTTTTAATGGAAGTTCTTATATTTTTGTATTTTTCACTTATGTATTATAACCCTATATATTATAATAGTAGCCTTATACAAAATGCTAAGTGTAAGTTGTAACTTGTAACCCTAATTTTTTTTATTATTCACTTATGTAACCCTAAAATATTATAATAGTAGACTTAAACAATAAATATACTAAACTACAATATTGTAACTTGTAAGTTGTAACTCTAAGTTATAAAGTCTAGTACTGTAGTTGTTTTAACTTGAAGTTTGCAAGTTTGTAACAGTCTAACTGTCTAACAGACTTGACATTTCTGTTCATTTGTGCACTCACTCATCAAGACATGGATCCCACCCTAACCTCTAAACATATAAAGTTATTATATAATCTAGTGTGTCTATGTACAAACACTGTGTTTGCAAAATTCCATAACTTAATTCCTTCATTTTGCCATCGAAATTACCTTCGAAATTCTGTCAAAATTGTTCAGCTTCCTTCACTTACAAATGTGGGAGACCCCCTACACATCAAATATGAAATATTATTGCATATTTGAGTGGATCTTGGTGATTAGATTGTCCTGGTAAATTTTCATGGTTTAATTGCTTATTTGGTCGTTGAAATTGCTAGGGTTGTAAAAAAATGAAAATTTGGCCGAAATTTTGAAAAATTTCTGTTTATGGGCCATCAGACACGACATCGAAATCGGACATTTTATTATATGCTTCTCCAAGGAGAAGCTTTCACCAAGGGACTCCTTCCCTTCTTCACCTCTCTTAGCAAAGAGAGAGAACCTTCATCTTCATGGTATAAAAACAAAGAGTTTGGGAGGTGGAGGAAGTGAGAGCCTCACAAGATATACATGTAGGACTAGCTCTCTTACAAATCTCCTACCCACTCTAATGGATGTAGCAAGTGATTAAGCTTAGAGAGCGGAAGGAGGCTCTTGGAGGCATTCAACTATAATACATGGACCTTCATAGTGCTTGACTAACCATGGGATGAAGCCCAAGGGGTCCTATTTGTAGTTGGAGATGGCTACTAGCTAGTAGAAACACTTACAGACAAATTCTAGTCGTTTGAGGTGTTGCAACAAATTTATTTTTGATGTTTGCAACACTCTTAACGGCTAAAAACACTTTTTCTGCACACTTCGTACAATGCAGTCGGTCGAGTTTACTTTTGAGAAACTCGACTGATAGCACTATGCGACAAATCAAATTTGAAGTGCCGGTCGAGTTTATCCTGGATGAAATTCGGCCGATGGCTTAAATTTGGCTTGCATGCGCAGGGTGTCGGTCGAATTTGTCTGGAGGAAAACTCGGCCGAACCTAGCAGTTCCCAAAATCCATTGTGAAATATAAGATTAGATTGAATGCAATGGGATGAATACAAGACTGAACGTCCTCTCCTTTATGTAGGAGAGGGGAGACACCTTAGGACGCAAGTAATCTAAATGGGATGAAATACAAAAGCCCAATAACTAATTAACCTATTAACTAAATAGGCTAATATAGGCTCTCTAACACTCCCCCTCAAGCTGGAGCATGGGTGAAACAGATGTCCAAAGCTTGGAGGTTACAAGACTCGATAAAACGATATAAGAAATGATAAATGAAAGATAAAAGATAAATATCACTCCCCATACAAAAATTGATACTCCCTTTGAACCATGTGTTGACAATGCCTCTCTTCTTTGAAATTGTATTCTGCCGGCTGGCGATCCTCGAGCTTTGAAGGTCTTTGGAGTGCATCTGGAATGAAGAGCATCTGAAGAATGAAACCTGATACTATCGCAGTAATTCGCTACTTAGAGCAGACGATCCTCAACACCATCATTATGTCATCTTCATTGGATTACGTACTTAACGCGGCACGAACGTGGATGCCCAATGTAGATGTAGCAGTAGCGGAATCTTCGAATTGTCTGAGAAGATGTGCGTAACGTGGCACGAACACGAATGGACGATATGCTGGTGATACGATGCAGGTACCATAACTCTGTAGTGTGAACCTTGGGGGCTTGGCAGGAAAGGAGATATCATCCATCAAGGAAAGTCCCAAGTAGATCAGCAACAGGTGATGTTGAAATCGCTGATGCGGCTCGGAGAAGACGTGATGAAGCAGCTCGGTGAAGATAAATCTGGATGAATCAACCTTGCAGATGTAGACTTGGGAGGCTTGCTGAGCTTCTGAAAATCTGAAGAAGCACCCTCTGTCTCATGTGAATGCAGCTGAAGTACACCATCAACACTTGACTTACATAACGCGGTACGAACACGGATAACTCGGTGTTGACACTGAATGAAGATCCTTCAATGCTGTTTGAAAGTAGAGAATGGATGTGCTGAACAATGCAGAGCTCCATGAAGATAATAGCCTGGCACATATATAGCCTGAATACATATATCATCTCTTCTCATACTCTCACTCAAACATATTTTCTCACTCTCTCTCTCTCTCTTCTCATCTCTTCCTCTCCTCTCTATCCCCCTTCACACCAAATACGACGACAATGAGTGTTTGGTGTGGAGATGTGGATATATGACCCCCCGTACTGTGGAAAGGGATACACACATGATATGGGTGGGTGGGAAAGAAATTGGTGGATTTGAGAGGATTTTGTGATATGGAGATGTGTAATATGTGGGGAATGAAATCGATAATCGGAGAGAATATGCTAAATGGGTCAATGTAAGATCCGGGTAGAAAATTAAATGGATCTAATCGCAAAAAATCCGATTAGGCTTAAAACTGGATCCGATCAGCCATAGACAAATCCGATTAAGGATCCGAATATCAACAAGCATCTGGTATATGGGGCAGTAGATAGGGCTGTTTGGTAGCGGTGGAGAGTGATGGGTGACCGTACTTCAGCTAAGGATAGGCGAAAATGTTGGGGCAGCAACGACGAGATGGAGAGCAGCAGTGGAGCAGCGACCAGGGGCATGGATGACGGCGGCGACTGAATGGTGTGATTGGCGACTGGGGGTATGGTTGCTGGATGATATGGCAGCCACACAACAACAGGACAGATGACAATGATTGTGTCGCTCGACTGATGTAGCACTTGGTCGTAACGGAGGAGATGACAAACGGTCTCCTGCACGGCTCCGGAGATATTGCATGCCAAAAGGATGCATGCGGAGCCTCTCCACAAGCGATGATGAAGATTGATGATTTGGACGTTAGGAGATGGCCTGTGCAGAACTCGGTACTACCGAGTTGATGTCGGTAGTACTGAGATCTTTCTGGACGGCGGGTAGTAGGTTGGCGGCGGTTGATTGCTGCTTGATGGCGATGATGGCTGCTGCTAGATGGTGATAATGGTGTCGATAGACGACGAAGGCCTGGAGATGGCTGCTTGGAGGCCGGTGGTTATGGATGTTGAATGCACCAGGACGGAGATAGCCGGCGCACAGAAAGAAAAATTAAATCTTTAAGAAAGAGAAGGAGAAGCCATGGAGGCCGGGATGTGCCTGGCGGGCGGCCGACCTAAGCCATGGTTACGGTGGGCGCCCGCAGGTGGGGGTTCTTCCCCTCGGGATCTTTGGAAAAGACGAGCGGCGACGGCTAAGGCTGCGTGCGCTCCGGAAAGGAGTGGGAGGAGGGGCGGCGGCTAGGTTTCCCTCAGGAGCGAACGAGCTCTGTTCACGCAGGAATTACTGTTCACTCCGCCGTACTGTTCACACCGGAGTTACTATTCATGCCGCGTACTGTTCACCGTCGGAGTTACTATTCTCGCTGTCGTTACTGTTCACGCCGCCGTTTTTGTTCACCGCTCCGATACCATGTGAAATATAAGATTAGATTGAATGCAATGGGATGAATACAAGACTGGACGTCCTCTCCTTTATATAGGAGAGGGGAGACACCCTAAGACTTAGGACGCAAGTAATCTAAATGAGCTGAAATATAAAAGCCCAATAACTAATTAACCTATTAACTAAATAGGCAAATATAGACTCTCTAACATCCATTAAGGGTGTCGGTCGAGTTTACCAAAGATGAAACTCGACCGAACATGCACTTTGTGATGAATTTAAAAAATTGTCATTAAAGTGCTTAAACGTTCGTTATAAGTGCTCCTGATTTTTTCTAAGCTTAATTACAAGTCATACAATCATTATAAGTGATTTACAACATGATTCTAAATTTCTAATAGAGATACATCATATTCCACAAAAGTACACTTGCATTGATTTTGACTTGTCTTTCTCCAAGTTAGGATGCGCAAGTTAGGCTGTTTGAAGTTTGTCTATACCTACTCTGAAATAACTCAAGTAGAAGCATTGGACACAAATAAATGGAATGGTTAGTCATCATCAAAACAAGAGTTTAGTCAATTAGACTTGGAGAGTCAAATTGGACTTGAGTCAGCACTTTATTTTGTTGCCGTGCTTTCAATCCAATACATCTATTTTTTATTCGTTATGGTCGAATATAAATGTGTCCACGATCATCTACAACGACAGAGAAATTCTCCACACAGTTGCATACATATCTGTTACCTCTACCATTGTTTTTGACTTTCCACCCAACCACTCTCATGACCCTTTTCGTGGTTGGCGTGAGGGGGAGAATAGAGGAAGATGAGTAGAGGGAAGAGATGAGATGAAGTAGAGAAGATGAAGATGGGAATCAATGTCATTGTCAATATAAGATTATTCATCCACATGTAGTTTAGTTCTTGCATCTTAATCCGTGTATAGTTGACACCTACTATGGCACGTTTCCTATAGTAGCATATCTCAAACATGTACCCACCTTCTATAGTGTAATATTCCTATAGCAGTGCTCTTATCCCAACTACCATGCATCATTCCGGTGTTGTGCTTCTTATGCGGAACTACTTTGACGACAACGATGACTCATGATTTCTACAAATATCTTCCACCATCTACCTGTGCTTTAGATGCACGTGAAAATTTCAGAAATTTGGTTGTGATTGCTTCTACTAGTTTGGAGATTATCAACTTCCGGGGGAGTCTCATCTACAATCATTGCTTCTATCTTGGTGCTCTCTTTGTCTAGGGGAGTAAATGTGCTTGCTACCTGCCATGTGTTACATTTTCAGGGGGAGTGTTATAGTGCTTCAATTGTTGTATAGCAAGATTTAGGGAGAGATCATTTCTTGTCAGGGGAGATTAATTTCTGTATGGGCTATTGTTATCTTTTCCTGTATTGGCAAGCTAGACTCTCTTTCACCCATGCTCCAGCTTGAGGGTGAGTGTTGTACTTAGTTTATTATGTATATGGGCCCAAGTATACTTGGCCCACTAGGGTTTGAGTCTGCTTCCTTGTAAGTTTCCCCCTCTCCTATATATAGGAGTGAAACTTTGTCTAATAGTACATCTCATTAGCCCCCATCTTATTTTCCTCAGTTTGGTTTACATTGTTATCCTGCTCTATCTATTTACAAGCTAACTTGGGATTATCCTAAGATCTAGTTTGAGGGGGAGTGTTAAAGAGTCTTATTATTTGGTTAATTTAACTATTGCCTTTATTTGTCATATTGGCCCAATAGTGATTTGGCCCATTAGGATTTTTTCTGAGTTTGTACGCTTCCCCCTTGTCCGATACATAGGAAAGTAGGGCTGCCCATATATCAATAAGAAAGATACTGGGGACTTTCCCCAATAGTATCATTTTCCACAATAATTATATATATATATATATATATATATATTTTGAGAGCAATTATATTATATATATAATTATGCTTATAAGTTTAAATCTATTTTTAACCAAACTCCAATTACTTTTTACGTAAAAATATAAGATGGTCTCGTTCGTTTTTAAATTTAAATTAATAGTTATTTTTTAAATTTAAATTAATACTATAATCTGCAACAAACTATGCTAACAAACATAGTCACAAATTTAAAATTTTGGAATTCATTGGCGAGGTTGAGAAGTTTGGCGTTCGGGAATTATGCGTATTATTTGGATTAGACAAAGATCCTATAAAAGTTTGGTCAAATATTTGAGAAAAAATCAGATAAAATTCCGGAACCACAATGTATGTGTATATATACATACGAATGTTACATATATATACATTATATACATAAGATAAACATATTGATATAAGTTTATATACGCGCAGCATAATATGCTTATTGATTCTCTATTCCCAAATGTCAATCCATACAACAGGTTCTTATTCAATCAATAAACAATTCGTGAAGCTCAGGAACAATCTGTGAAGTTCGGGGATAATTCGTAAAATCTCAGATAATTTCTGACTGGAATAGTAAAGGTTTCTTGTGAAATTCGGATGTAGCATTTGCCACATGAAAAATTTGTGAATTATACAGAATAATTAAGATATTGGGAGAATTTTGTGACTATGCTGACAAGAATTATGTTTTTCTTAGATAGGTGGTCTGGTTTATAAATGTTTATATAATATCTGGAATATCATCAAAGAGTGTTCTCTTGCTATAATCTTGGTTGCAAAAATAAGGTAATATATTTTAAATAGTAACGAGCCAAGTCGTCACTGCCAGTTTACTAAGTGGTCTGTTGCCCAATTTTGAGATATCTGAAAGGCACACTTAGTAGGCTATGTTAATTCTGATTGGGCTAGAGATGTAATGGATAACCTGTAGATGTTGTGTCTTGGTGGACATTAGGTCTCTTAGAAAAGTAAGAAGCAATCTAGAGTTGCTCACTCCTATACTAAAAGTTGACTAACATGCCATGGCCTGTGCATGCTCTAAACTTATTCATACCCTTTGTTCTTTGTGAACTGACTTCCAGAGACAATCCAACAATGTTGAAGTGTGATAATCAATCGGGCATGCACATTTTCAACATTCAGATCATAAGAAGTACAGATTATCATTTTGTTTGAGTTGTGATGATGACCAATATTATTCAATATACTTCATGTGCGAATTGGAGTTCAAATTGCTGACATATTAAGCCCCTTGACTGCTGTCCTTTTCGTGAACTGTGTAGCAAGTTCCATATGCAGGATGTGTATTCTTTGGCATGTAGGTGGTGTATATATTCTGTTATTCCTCATCTGCGATGAGCATTTCCCTTATTCCTTATTCCTTGTAAGTTTTAACAGAGGCATGTAATCCTTCTATATAAAGGGCATGGACACTATTTTGTCAATGAAGATCATTAGGTCTATTTCAGTGTCAACAGTCAATTCTTGTTGCAACCCTGACTGACTTCTGTCATCTATATTACGTTTGTTGAAATTTCATTGTGATTTTATTCTCTTGTAGTTATTTGTCTTCTATTGGTCTCACCAGACCATGGACTCGTTATAATATCACACATTTAGCTTTCAGCTTATGAACTGTACGTTTCAGCCATGTGAATCTGCTGGGATTTGAAGCTTGTAGTAGTTGTATGACAAGCAAAACTGTGTTCTACAGGTAGAAACAGTGGATGGGTACAAGGACCTTCACATTATGCCAGGAACTCAGCCAGGACAGACATTGAAGATTCCTAACACAGGTGTTCCAGATATGAAGAGACCCTCTGTCAGAGGCGACCATTATTTCACTGTGGTTGTCCGGCTTCCCCAAAAAATCAGGTGATATTTCTCTTGCTCTAGTCTTCATCTTCTAAACTTCTCAATCAAATTACTTTCTCATAGGGCATAGATTAAGGTTTTGATCAAGATTGCAAAATTTCATTCAAAATTTTAGTTTTAATGGGGATCAAATATAGAAATGGTGATACCTCAGACTTCATCACGCACTTTTCAAAATTTCAGTAGAAATTTCACAATCTCAATGAATTTCTCTTTTGGGCATGTTTTGGCGATTTTTGAAATTTTAGTGAATTTAACAATTTAATTTTGAGAAACGACGTTAGTGTTGACTATGTATTTATGATTTGCTGATTGGAAAAGACCCTAGATTCTATTTGAGGCTTATGTGCCCTAACCCAACCTACTTCTACTACCATCTTTCACTTCTACCCTATAGAATCAATAACTGCAACTTTTAGCCCCAAAAAATGGATTTTGGATTCTTTATGAGAATGAATCAATCAATTTCTGTTACATGGTTGGCAAACTATTCTTTCTTCTCGCAGGCTTCTAAGTTGTATATCTACCCAAATAGGGGGATCTACAACTATATGCTCTAGACAGATTTATAGTAAAGTCAAAGCCAGTGTTACATTTTTTAATTTAAATTACTAGTTGCAACATGTAACAACAAAGCGTATTCGGATATGGCGAGGATGACTAATTGAAGGCCCTGGAGCAGTCATCATCACCATCATCAAAGCCTCAATCCCGACCATGTTGGGTTTGGTCACATGGATCCTTCTTAATAGAGATGCAAAGATTCAAAATCTCTCTTTATAAGCTCTTCCCAAATTAATTTTGACCTACATCTTCTTTTAATTGTGCTCAATTCAATAACATTGTTTCGAATAGGCGCGTTAGTCGGTCTGTGTTGCACATGTCCATACCACTCAGACGACCCTCATGCAGCTTGTCCTCAATGCTCGCCAACCCCACTTCATTCCCAATATAGTCCTTTCTCAAACAATCTCTCCTTGTCTTCACTCTATTCCTGACCAATTTAAGACCCTCAAGTAGTACTTCCAAAATTATGGTTCATGCAATTTGTGGGTGATGAAGGATACAAAGAGCATATAAAGACATAATGAATTTTAGTGATAACTGGGCTGGATTCAATGTGTAAATTATAGGAACCGTCTTATGTGTGGACAACCACCACCATGCATTCCAATTTCTGGAAGCGTATCTATAACACTTTATTTTTGTTTAATCAAATTGATATCCAATTTTATACGTTGATATATCAATTGAACTTGTAATAACTACATGATAGATGGCAATTGTTGAATATAATAATAGTAATATATATACTATCTCCCCCAACAAAGCACATGAGACTGACAAATGAAGTCTCCCATCCCTATGGTGGAAAATCTAGTCACTCCCGATCTAACCAGATTGCTGCCACAATACTTTGGTCAATAAACTATATTTTATAGAAACGAATGATTACACGTGAAAAAATTGGTTAATCTAGCATGAACTATCAGCATTTTGATTTAATCAATTGTGCCCATGTCCTTCAAATTTAGATATATGCAAACGGTGCTATTAAGGAGCCTGCTTAGTCCTGCCCTTTTGGATTTAAGTCAATATAGGGCCAAGTAGTTGGTGGAAAATCTAGCAACTCCTGCTCTAACTAGATTGCCACCACAATACTTTAGCTAAATAATTACATAACAAAATTAAATGATTACACATGACAATTTGATTAATCTACATCAATTGTCAACATTTTTGGTTAATCAATTGTGCCCATGTCCTTCAAATTGAGATACATGCAATGGGTGGCAATCACGTATATCAACATCAAACAACATGGTAGGTGGAGAAATGAGCTTGGCTTCCATCAGACATGGAAGATGCCATAACAAGCAATGAGGAGCTCATCCCAAGTTAGCAACACATTAGAGAAAAGTGGAGAAATCCTAGTAATAGCACGTCTAGAATATGAGGCTAATTGTCTTATTATTGAGATGATTAAAACAGAGTACAGTGGTTCTCTTTTATAAGACAAGAGAAAGACACATGGTTTAAATATAACCAATATGGGATAAAACAAGACAAGGAAAAGAGAGAAATAGACTAAGTAAAAACACAGGAAAGTCTATATACTAATACTCCCCCTCAAGCTGGAGCGTAGATGTCTAGCATGCCCAGCTTGGATGTCATAGCAGTGAACCTTGTCTTTGGTAGAATCTTTGTGAAGATATCAGCCACCTGATCAGATGTATGAATATAGGGGGTAGATATTTGTCCTGAGAGAACAGCCTCGCGAACAAAATGCCAGTCCACCTCAATATGCTTGGTCCGCTCATGGAAGGTAGGATTACTAGCAATGAAGGTAGCTGCTTTGTTGTCACAATACATAGGAATAGCAGATGAATCAGAAAATCCAAAGTCCTTCAGCAGGCTCCGAATCCAGAATAGCTCACAAGTAGTATGTGCCATGGCACGATACTCAGCTTCAGCACTAGAGCGAGCAACAACAGATTGCTTCTTGCTTCGCCAAGTGACAAGGTTACCTCCCACAAAGGTACAGTAGCCAGAAGTAGACCGACGGTCAACCTTGTTGCCAGCATAATCAGAATCAGAATAGCCAAGGAGTTTGCAATGCCCATTTTTTTTGTAAAGTAGACCTTTTCCAGGAGAACTTTTCAAATATTTCAGAATATGACAGACAGCATCCCAATGGCATTGTCGAGGCTTGTCCAGGTAGCGACTAACCAATCCAACTGCAGCAGTGATATCAGCCCGAGTAACAGTAAGATATATGAGTTTCCCAACCATACGTCGATACTGCTGATTGTCAGGGTAAGCAGGAGACTCCTCATCATCCCAGTTGATGTTGGGATCCATAGGTGTGCTAGCAGGTTTCGCACCCAAAAGACCAGATTCAGATAAGAGATCCAGGACATACTTCCGTTGAGAAAAGCAGAGACCAGAAGCAGACCGGGACACTTTATCCCAAGAAAATACCGAAGTGAGCCAAGATCCTTGGTAACAAAGTGTTTCTCCAGATAGCGCTTTGTAGACTGAATACCAACAGAATCGCTTCCAGAGAGAATAATATCATCAACATAAACAATAAGAATAACAATACCCGCAGAAGTATTTTTCACAAAAACAGAGTGATCAGATTGGGAACGTCTGAAGGAAAATTGCTGAAGAATATAGCTGAGCTTGTCAAACCACGCTCTAGGACTCTGTTTCAAGCCATAGATAGCCTTTTTTAGCCTGCAGACTTTGGAAGCCTCCCCCTGACACACAAAACCGGGAGGTTGTGACATGTATACCTCTTCATGAAGATCACCATACAGGAAAGCATTCTTGACATCAAGTTGATACAGTGGCCAGTCAGAATTGATAGCAACAGAAATCAGAATCCGGATAGAGTTCAGGCGCGCTACTGGAGAGAAAGTTTCAAAGTAATCAACTCCATAGGTCTGGGTATACCCCTTTGCCACAAGTCGTGCCTTAAGTCGTTCGACAGTACCGTCGGGATGGTATTTGACAGTGAACACCCATCGGCATCCAACTGGAGAGCAATCAGCAGGTGGCTCAACTAGGGTCCAGGTATGACGGTCAGTAAGAGCCTTCATCTCTTCTTCCATAGCCCGACGCCACGCAGGATGGCTAAGAGCCTGAGCAGCATTCTTAGGTACAGATATCGCAGACAGAGCCGCAGTGAAGTTAGCAAAATTAGCACTCAAATTATCAGTAGAGCAGAAATTTCCAATCGGATGCATAGTGCAGGTACGGGTCCCTTTCCTCAGACTAATAGGAATATCAAGATCAGAAAATACCTGCGAGGATGGTTGATCTGGCACCGAGGGAGAGGACGATGGAGGGGCCATGGAGGGAGCTGTCGGCTTCGGTCTTCTTTGATAAACTTTCAGAGGTGGCTTTTCAATCAGATCCTCAGTAATAGCAGGTACATCGTCCATCACAAGCAAAGGTGTATCAGCAAGTAAATCGGAAGTGAGCGCAGAACCACCCGTGGAGTAGAAAGGCATATGCTCAAAAAACACCACATCCGCAGAGACAAACCACTTTTTAGAAACAGGATCATAGCACCTATATCCTTTATGAGTGCGAGAGTATCCCAGAAAAATACACTTAGTTGCTCTAGGATCCAATTTAGTAAGGCCAGGCCGAAGATTTTTAACAAAACAGGTGCTCCCAAAAATGCGAGGCGGGACAGAGAAAAGAGATGCATCGGGAAACAGAATCTGAAAAGGAATCTGATTGCCGAGCACAGATGAAGGCATGCGGTTAATTAGATAGCAGGCAGTGGCTATCGCCTCGGTCCAAAAAGCTTGGGGAACATGATAGTGAAAGAGAAGGGTACGAGCAACTTCGAGAAGATGACGATTTTTGCGCTCAGCAACACCGTTTTGTTGTGGGGTGTAAGCACAAGAGGTTTGATGGATTGTGCCCTGGCGACGACAGAAAGAGCTAACAGATGTTTGCATGAATTCCAAAGCATTATCAGTACGAAGAATTTTGATAGGCTTAGCAAATTGAGTGCGTATCTCAGTAAAAAAGTCAGTAATTTTTTCAAGGATAGTGGATCTATCTTTAAGTAAAAACAACCAGGTAGTTCTAGAAAAATCATCAATGAAGCTCAGAAAATATCTAAAACCGGAAGTACTTGTGACAGAGCAAGGACCCCAAACATCAACATGTATAATATCAAAAGGTGCTTTAGAGCTGATACAATTTTTTTTTGAAAAAGTAGCACGAGTTTGCTTGCCAAGCTGACAAGTTTCGTAATGAAAATCAGAACTAACTATATCTGGTAACACGACTTTTAACTTTCCAATAGAAGGGTGTCCCAATCTATAGTGCCACTGGATGTCGGTCACCGATGATGTCAGATATGCAGCAGTCTTTGGCTCGTCCAGGTAGTAGAGTCCATCCGGTCCCTCATGGCCCGAACCAATCGTCATCCTCGTGCGCAGATCCTGAAATAAAACACCATCCGGATCAAATGTAATGGAACAACCAAGGCTCTTCACAGTTTTACTCACAGAAAGAAGATTAATAGGAAACTTCGGGACATAAAGTGTAGAGCGCAGAGGCAGACGACCAATAGGACAAATATCACCAATGCCAGTAACAGGTGATTTGGAACCATCAGCTAAGGTAACAGGAGGTATAAAAGAAGTCTGCTGCAGTTTAGAAAATAAAGCAGGATTGCCAGATATATGAGAAGTCGCACCAGAGTCAATAACCCAGGAATTTTTACCAGCCGTAGTCAGAAGAGCAGCACTGCCAGAATTTGAAGCCTCAGTAGAAGACGCCAGACGAGCTTGTAGGAGTTTTTCAAACTCGGAGCGGATCCAGTCAGCCGTTGGCGGAGCAGGTTCATCAGTTGTCACTTTGTTGGCCCACTCAGGTTTGCCATATTTGATCCAGCACTTATCTTCATTATGGTTGGTACGTTTGCAGTGAGTGCAATAGCGGGACTCAGCTTGATCGGATCCAGTGCCACGACCAGGAGCAGAGAACCGTCCTCCGCGACCACGACCTCTACCACGGCCACGACCACAGAAGGAATCACCAGAGCGAACAGCAAGAGCAGCACCGTCAGAGGTGTCAGGCACAGGTTGAGACACAGAGGGTAGACGCTGAACCCGTTTGAGAACATCACGGAGAGTAGGCAAAGGGTCGCTGGAGAGAATCTGGTCCACAACACCAGCGAAGGACGCAGGTAGGCCGGCGAGGAATTGAACTAACATAAGTTCATTCCGTTGTCGGTGCACTTCTTCAATATCAGCAGTCAGAGGGTGATATACCCGGAACTCATCCCAGAGAGCACAGCAGGAGTTGTAGTAGTCCTCAACGGAGTCGGTGGCCGAATACTCCTGTTTGGCAAGCTGTTTGAATATCTCGAAGACCTTCTTCGGATTCTGCTGGTGAGAGTAAACATGGGAAAGCTGGTCCCACATGTCTTTGGCAGTCTGAAGTCGAAGCAAGGACTGGCTGATTTTTGCTTCAACACTATTCACCATCCAGGTCATGACCCCATAGTCCTCTTTGGACCATAGATCATAGGCTTGCTTGGTTTTCTCATCAGCGTCTGCAGCAGGAAGATCAGGGCCCTTGGTAGTCAAGTGAGAGTAGCGTCCTTGGGATTTGACATATAACTCGAAGGAGGCAGCCCATAGATGATAGTTGGAGTGATCCAACTTCACCGTAGTAACACAGAGAGTGCGCGGCGGGAGATCGGAAGTCGCCATCGCAGCAGTAGCAGAAGAAGAGAAGCAGCACGGGCACAGATCCAGACAGTAGTCAGCAGCAGTAGTAGACAACAGTAGAAGTCCAACACATGGACTAGTAGCAGTAGATAGGAGATCCGAGCATGGACCTCAGAAAACCCTTATAGGGCAGGAAGAAGGAAACAGAACCTACGCCAACATGGAGAAGAGATCACTCCACCATGAGGCGTAGGCAGTCAGAGCCGGAAACTTGTTTTTAAGCCTTCAACGTGCCAGACTGGAAAGTGACCAGGCTGTACGTAAGCTTTTCGGAAAGGAAACAGAGACCGAAGGGAGAACCTGTGGTTGTCTAAGCCACAAGGAAAGATGTGCTTAGGGTACGGAGATTATAGGAGAGGGGAAAAAGATGGTGGAGAAAGGATGGCGGTGGCTGTTAGTGGTGGTGGGGATGAGGAGGGGGCGGCGGCAGCAAGGCCTGCCGGCGGCAGGTCAGGGAGAGAAAGGGAGGGGTGGCGGCGGGTAGGAGCAGGGAGAGAAAGGGAGAGAGGGTGGGTGGAGGAGGGAGAAGAAAATGGGAGAGAAGAGAGGAGGGGATGGGCGGCGGCAGCAGCCTACTGGGAGGGAGTGGGCGGCGGCGGGAAGATGGGGGGCTGGGCGGCGGCGTGAAGGAGGGTGGCGGCTGGGGTAGGGTTAGGGAGAAGGTGGGTGGCGGCTGGGGTAGGGTTAGGAAAAGGGCTAGGGTGGATCGGGTGGCTCTGATACCATCTAGAATATGAGGCTAATTGTCTTATTATTGAGATGATTAAAACAGAGTACAGTGGTTCTCTTTTATAAGACAAGAGAAAGACACATGGTTTAGATATAACCAATATGGGATAAAACAAGACAAGGAAAAGAGAGAAATAGACTAAGTAAAAACACAGGAAAGTCTATATACTAATAGCACGTCTAGGCCTACAAGTGGCCTAAAGAGAGGGCAGCCACTTACCAATATACATTGTCCCCCCTACTTTTTCTTAGTCTAGGGTTAGGGTTAGGGTTAGGAACTTAGGGTTAGAGATCTTTGCTTTGATACCATGTTAGAAAGAAATCAGGACACTAATATATGCCTTTAGCTAATGAATCCCTACTATATATACAATAGCTTTTTTATTGTTTGAATTTTTAATGGGGTTTTCACATAGTTTTAGTTTATTTGATGGAATAAGAGCTAATCTTAATTGGATACCAAAAAAAAGAGCTAATCTTAATTACTTTGAAGAAATTTTTAAGATGTAAAAACTCAGTAAGATTTTTCTATAAAAAATCAATGTAAATTTGTGTTAGTGTATTCCAGTTGTACTTCTAAGGCACCAATGTCTGGCTACCTTGACGCCTTGGTGCCTTATTTCTTTTTATCTAGGAACATTTTCCTCTTATGTAACTGTCTTTTATGAGCATATGAGTATTCCCACCCTTAGTATATTGTATGGCTAGTGGCTACGTACATAGACATTTACATAGTTTTTGGCAATCCTTAAAAATAGCCTAAAGAATGTAGGATACATGGCCAAAGTACATTTCATAAGTGGCTAAAGTGGGTATTTTTGTTTCCTTTAATTAAAGGCCAATTAGGATAACATAGTCCCCACTTGACTAGGCAACTTCAGTTCATCTTATATTGGCCCCTAAAGGTTGTACTTGATGTTGTGCTCCCCAATGCTGTCTTGTCAAACATTGTCAGTCATTTATTTATAGAATCTAATCTTTAGTATCGACATTTCATTGTTTTGTAGGGGTGGCAATCGGGTTCGGGTTGAGCGGGTCTAATTTCGGGTCAACACTTTTTGGCTAGAGTCTAAACTTGCAAAAGATGGATTTTCGGGTCAACACTTTTTGGCTAGAAGCTAAACTTTCAAAAGATGAATTTTCGGGTCAAAACCCTTGACCCTAAACCGACCCGCAAATAATTTCGAGTCTATCGGGTCTGACCCGTAAATCCAAATACCAAGAGAACAATTTAAAGAAAATGCTAAGATTTGTCTAATCAGTGATAATTTCCAAGTGTAATTAACAAATTTCATTGTGACAAACTTACTATGTAATTGAGAAACAGATATAAAGCTTATGGTAGTTTGTTCGAGTATTTTAAACACAAACTCATAAAAAAATTGGTATACACACAAACCAGTAAAAAATAAACTTCATGACCGATGGATTAGTAATTTAATAGGCCTTTGAGTTTAGTATTTCTAATTTTATTTGACTATATAATTGCGAGTTTTGGGTCAATCGGGTCGATTTGGGTCTAAAGTCCAAACCCGAACCCGATCCTAAATTAATTTCAGGTTCTTCGAGTACGAGTCAATTTCGGATCAGATCGAAAAACCTTAGACCCTAACCAACTTAAAATTTCGAGTTCGGGTCGGGTCGGGTCTTGTTTTGCCAACCCGATAGTGATGCATGTGTACAGAAGACTCTTACACTTCTAATCTTTTACCCCCTCTCTTTGTGTGAAGGAATCTGGAGAACACAACTTTGGAAGCCCTATGTGACAGATTGTTTGCTATAAGATGCTAACTTGGTCAAAGGCTGTACATCAAACATCTAAAGAGGGGCGGGGGAGAGAGTCCATACTTCATATAACCCTGTCTTTGATGACCATACCTAACACATCCAAAGAGAGATGTCAGCGCCTTCCTCTCAATTGACCTTGCCCGCCCGAGGAGAGAAGAAAAGTGCAGCGGGCCTCATATTGGTGACTCTGGGATTCTTCCTCAAGTTCAGATTCTCATTTTATTCGGAACTTTTCTAATGACTTAGAAGATTTATTCAACTGATTTGCGAACTTGGGAGACCAGACAACAAAATTTCTCAAAGCACTGTTGTTTCCATCACCATACAAGGCCGAGCTCTAAGCTGGGCAAGCTTGAGTTTATAGTAGTTATTTTGTTTTGTTTTGTGAGGTAGTTAGTGAAAAACACTAGAGGGGGGGTGATTAGAGTTTTTAAATAATTTTAACAATTTATTGAACTCAAACAACCACAATTGAAAATTGGAAGAAGGAGACAGGTGTTTAGAGTGGTTCCAACTTTAGCAAATACTAAAGTTGTCAGTCCACTACCCGGTTGCTTACCCAACCGGGATTTTGAAAGTATTTATTTTATTACCTTCTCAAGGATTTATACAAAATACAATACTTTCCTTTACACCCTTTGAACAGCCTTCACTTGAAGTAGGTGCACCAACTTTGAGGTAGCCTTCTTGAAGTAACTCCAAGCTCCCCCTTGAAGTAGCCTTCCTCTCTAGAAGTAACCTCCCGTTGCACCAGCCTTCTGAAGTAGCTCAAAGTCACCTTCTTCACCAAGAAGATCTCCACCCTCTCCAATCAGCAGCCTCCAACCTAGGAGTAGCAAGGAGAGTACAAACGGTAATAGAGAACAAGAAAGGAAAAAGGAAATTACAGCTTATCCTTTGTAGCCCAAGGCTTGATTTGCCTAGATCAAGCGTATAGATCTCCTAACCAAGTGTATGGACTTGTGATTGCAGTGGGTAGGAGATACTAGCCTATAGGACACGAATTTTGAGCTAAGGAAGGAAATGGCCAATTGTCACAATGCTCAAATTGCTCACAAACAGATTGCTCAAAGTATGCTCAAGGATTTCTCAAGTGTAACAAGTGTATTTGAGTGTCCTATGGCTTGTCCTATTTATAGGAATGGCCTAAGGATGCTTAAGGACGTTCTAGACAACTTCTAGGGGTTTCTAAGTGCTTAACTAGCCGTTAGGTACAAGTTTGTTGCTTTAACAACGGCTAATTAATTAATTCTGCAGTTGCTGTCAGAGACCATCTCGGTCGAGGAATGGTCGACCGAGACACCTACTCGGTCGAACTTTTGTCGACCGACAGGCTCTCTGGAACAAGTGTTTTGCAACGTTTATCTCCAACTGCCAACTACCTTGTCAGTTGTGTCTAACGGCTACTTTGGATCTTTCTCGGTCGAGAAGATTGTCGACCGAGAGTGTCTCGGTCGAGGAGTTTGTCGACCGAGATTGATCCTGTTTCAATGTTTCAATTTAGGCACTAATTATATGTATGAGTGTGCATATGTGATCCTATTTGAAGGGGATGACTTATCTAAATGTGGTGTTTGGCTAGGGAAGATCTAACGCTTGATTTACATGCAATCTAAGTACTTGTACAAGTTTTTACAAAGCTATTACATTGCATGAAAACATAAACATGTAAGCATATGGATTTCCCTAGTTGCTTTGTCATCCACCTTGTTCCTGCACACTCAAGTAGCTCGTTAGATCAATAAGAATGAAATGTTTGTCATAATCAAAACAAAGGGATTTATAGATGTCCATTTAGCCAACATTTAGCCAACAAAGGGATCAATACTTCGACCGATTAAGGATTCGGTCGACAATACTTCGACCGACTAAGTTTCTGTTTTAACAGTGCAGAAAATTGTTTTGTTTTGTGAGGTAGTTAGAAAACTGAGGCTATTCATTGTTGTTTCTTATATTCCTTTTATTATTGTCTTCTTTATAAATACTTAATATAGTTAAAATCCAATATAGTATATGTTGTAGATTAAGCCTTCACATCCAATTAGTAACATTTTAATTTAACAGTGACACAGAACGCTCACTTATTGAGAAGTTAGCTTCACTTAAATCTTCCCCAAAGAGGCGACCGTATTCATCCAAAGGTATTAATGCTAACACTTCAAAGAGTTTATACTTGTACTTATGATGTATTTTATTATGTTTTGACAACATCAATAGAGAAGGATGATTACAGACGAGGAAATAGAAGAACAGATTCCACAAAATATAAAACATCCATTTGGGATAGCTTCAAGAATCTTTTTGGGTATGTATAAATGATGAGATTAACATTTGGATACAATTTGAATGCACAAGCTTTTGGTATATGCTTCACCTTGATATGAACTTGTGGTTGTTACTGCTGTCATCCAGATCATTAGTATGATTTTGGCTCTACTTGATATGAACTGATGGTTGTTACTGCTTGTTATCTATGATCATTGTTATGATTTTGCTCTTCTTTCTTTCTTCCCTTGCAAATATGAGCAGATTACATTGTAAGTTTCGTTACATCCCATTTGATTTTGCCATTTTGAAAAAAAGGAGAATCTAATCTTTAGTATCAACATTTCATTGTTTTGCCAGAGTTTGGTGCTTAAAATGTTTGGCCATGGTTGGCCAAACTTTACAATGTTTTTCTAAGCCCTCTTATTTATGCAGACCCACTCTCTCACAATGGTAAGGCAACTAACGTTGGGACCAAATAGGCCTGATGGTCACACTAACACTAGTATGCTTAGTTCTTGAAGCTACATTTGATCCATTGATTGATGTCAATTGGTTGGGCTTAGAACTGCATTTAAGGAGATCGAACTCAAACCGCCTTAAAGATTCAAGATTAGGCTTCCTCATATTTATCTTAGAAGTATATGCTTATTATAAGTTTGCCAAGAGTTATTACTGTTGCTAAGGTTATCATATCCTAAAATTTCACCCATAAGACCCTATGCCATATTTGTCGTATCATCTCACAGATCACAAAATAGACCCACATATTGGCTTGCAATTACTTTTAATTGCTTTTCAATATTGCATATATAGAAAAACTATAAAGAAGTTTTTTAACTCTGCATTCTAGATACCATGCTTCTAGGTCCTAACTCAGGCTGCTAATGATACCATGCTGCAATAGCAACTACCGCCATCCACAGTACCAAATGTGGTCAACATTGGCAAAAATTGTCGATATCATCGATGTCGACAGTCAATGAAGCTGAAAATTAGTGAACTTCGATATTCATAGAACTTTGAAATGTGGTCGACATTGGAAAAAAATCACCAATATTGTCCATGTCGACAGTCAGCGAAGTTGAAAATGGGTAAACTTCGATATTACCTAAACATTGACGAAACTGCGACCAAAATCGATAGCGTGATAGTCAGCCCAACCAAATAGAAAAAATAGGAAAAATCGATGACTTACCTAGATGAATTGATGATCAAATTCGACGACATTGCTATTGTTATGGCAGAACAGCTCCATTGCTACTTCGATCTTGGGAAAAAGCATATTGGAGTTTATTGTAAATTTTTTTATTGGGTTTTTGTTGTTTTCATGCAGAAAACTACCATATCTACCCATCCACTACAATATCTACCTTTTGTTTGCAAGTTTTGGTGTAAATCTAAGTCATATAACACCATGTCACTCATAATATCTCCCCGTTTACCCAAATGCCATTTAAAAAAATATATTCATGTGTTGCAGATTCTAACACTAATATTGCTATGATTTATGAAGATGTACTACACCAACTACCAAAGTTGTGTATATCTACAAATTTTTTGTAAAATGCTATTATTCATGTGATTCTTTTTGTTAGCTAAGAGATTATGGAGGCAGAGCAACTTACAGACATGGCACAACTATTTATAAAGACTTGGTGTTGATACCCAATTACACGGTATGGGACTAATCCCATATATCCTGAGAATAGGAATTAGGAAATAAGTTATATAGATCCCCCTCAAGCTGGTGCATATATATCATATGCATAAACCTTTATGTAGAACTTGACCCAACACTCATTAAGGGAATTAGTAAAGAGAACTACAACTTGATCTTTTGATCGGACAAGAACAAGCTTGACTTGTTGCTATTATATCTTTTCACGATAAAATGACAATCAACCTCGAGCTGTTTTGTTTGTTTGTGAAAAACTGAATTTAAGGCAATGAACAACTCCTTGATTATTGCTTTGTAACTCCATCATTACATCTGACTTATTACATCCAAGTCCCTTTAAGATATTGTTGACCCATAAACGATCATTGGTGACATGAGCCATGGCTCGAGACTCTGAGTTTGCACTCAAATGAGCCACCACTGTTTGCCTCTTGCTTTTCAAGGACACAAGTTTGCCTCCAACAAATACACAACCTTTGGAGATAGGTCGCCGATCAATTTTACAACTTGCCCAATCAGCATTAGAAAAACCATGAACCTTTAGATGTTCATGATTAGAATCTATTATACCATTTCCTGGACTCCTTTTGAGATATCGGGAAATCTGAATAACAGCCTTCATGTGTCTATTATTTGTGCATGAATTGACTTACCACACTAGTGCCAATGGATATATCTGGATGAGTGACTGTGACAAAACTGAGTTTTACCACTAGCCTTTGACCTCCACAAATTATTGAGTAGCTCCCCCTGATCCTTATGAAGTTTGACCTTTGGATCCATTGGAGTATCTATACATTTTACCCCTATCATGCCCGTTTCTTTAAGAAGATCAAGTGTGTACTTCTATTGTGAGATGATAGTTGCATATTGGGATCTAGTCACTTCCATATGAAGAAAGTATTTTTTGTGTCCCAAATCCGTATTTTGGAATTTGCTTTAAAAAAACGCTTAAACTGAAGAGTTACATGTTGGTTATTCCTGTGATGACGATATCGTGATTCGTCAAAATTGACAATAAGAGGAATAACTATTAAGGGCCCTCTTTGATAGAAGATAATATGGTCAAGTATAGATCGCAAAAGACCAAGCTTGAAATTTGCATGACTGAACTTGCCAAACCAAGCTTTCGGAGACTGTTTAAGACCATAAAGGGATTTGTGGAGCCTGTAGACAAGATGAGACCCCCTTGAGTAATGAACCCTTGCATGTAAAGTTCTTCTAATAGGTCACCATGAAGGATTGCACTTTTGATATCCAACTTATGTTGAGGCCGCGATGAAGGATTGCACTTTTGATATCCAACTTATGTTGAGGCCACGAGAAATGAACTATCAATGAAAGAAATATCCAAAGAAAGGACATCTTGGCCACCTGGGAAAGTCTCCAGATAATTTCCCCACATACTTGAATGCAGCCTTTAGCTACCAATCGGGCTTTCAAGCGATTAACTAATCCATACCCATCAACATCCGACTATAGCTTTTCCATTAAGAGTAGAAACAAGACTCTAGGTAGATTCCGATGAAGAGCTGTCATCTATCTTCCATAGCTCATCGCCATCCTGGATGGCTCATAGCAATAGATACAAAGCTAGGTATTGCAATGTGGGATAAACAAGTGAGAAATGCTTTATGTGATACTAATAAACAATCCTATGAGTCAGTTAAAAAAGGATGCAAACTACAAGACCACTTTCTTTCAGTAGCAAAATAGGCAGATCAAGAGAATTGTTCATACTGATGGGTGCTTATTTCATGTAATGTCATTTTCATGACACTAGGAGTGCATATTTCATCTAATGTCATTTTCTATGAGTCTAACAAATTCTTAGCAACCAAGGAATCACCCTTGACGTGCTATGGTGTTCTTAAAATGGATTTATCTGATCCAAATGAAATCTCCCCACCACTCTTGGATTCTACACCCTCGACACATGGATCACCTTCGATGGATCCTATTTCCGCAATCCAACAATTTCCTCAGGTCTATCATCGAATGACAAAAGATAGATCCTCAAAATTGGGCTCCACCAACATCACCAATCTCTGCGGAGTCTGTAGGACCCATTGTGTTGGGAAAAGGAACTTGCACTATCAACATCCGATCTCCTCATAGTTGTTGCCTTTCCAAGCTTAATAGAAAAGCTAAAGACATAGCTATAGTGCTATATATTTATATACCATTTGAATTCCCAAGAGCTATCAAGAAGCACTCCAACACTCTAGTAGAAATCTGCAAAGCTTGAGGAGATGGCAACACTGCAAAGTAATCTATACTTGGGTACTTGTCCTGGCTTCATGTGACAAGAATGTTGTTGGACGCCAATGGGTCTTTTTTTGTCAAATTCAAGTTAGACGACAACATGGGAAGGGCCAAAACTTGTCTCGTTGCTAAAGGCTTCACTCAAACTTGTGGTATTGACTTCTTTGAGTGGTTCTCACTAGTGAATCTGTGATACACATTGTTTTCGTTAGAATTAATATTTCTCTTTAAAGCCATCTAGATTGACCATTATTTCAATTAGATATAAAGAACGCTTTCCTACATGACACTCTTGTTGAAGAAGTTTTCTATGCAACAACCCACGAGATTTCTTATTGATGGCGAGTCTACCAAAGTGTGCAGGCTCGAAACATCCTTATATGGTCTAAAACTGTCACCTCAAGTGTGGTTCTATAAGCTCAGTAGTGTACTCTGAAACCTTGGTTTTTCATAAATCATCAAGTGATCACAGTCTTTTCGTCTCCAAAACATCTAATGTTATATACGACAAAATAGTCATCATATACAATCATATAGAAGGCATCTCTGCTTTAAAATATGCTATGAAAGTTCACTTCCATACCAAGGACCTTGGACAACTGAATAGTTTTTGGGAATTGAGGTTCATATGTAGCAATGACTCTCTCCCAGTGCATATATGTTTTTGATATCTTAACCGAGACATGGATGATTAATTATAAACATGCCATTTTATTTATATACTACCATATGAAGGTTGTCTCTAAGAGAAGCTCTTTTCCGATCCTAATAAATGTAGGAGAGTGGCGTAGGATCTAGGCACAAGAGCGGGGGGTGAATTGAGCTATTTAAAAGAGGGTGGTGTAGGATGTAGGCCCAAGAGTAGGCGGGGATGAATTGAGCTACTTAAAAACTTTTAAAAAACTTATTAGACCTTCAAGTTATATTGGAATATAATCAAAATAAGCATGGTAGAGAGAGAACGAACAACCAAAAATAAACACGAGGATTCTTAACTGTTATGTCTTGACATGCCGTGTCTCTACTACCTAGAGAGGTTAGCCTCTAGTTTTTGTTAACCGCTTGAGTATCACCTTGTATTACCTCATCAAGATCATACACCAAGTAACCTCTCTTTTCAGTTAAGGGGTAACTAACTTCCTTTTTCGGGTAGTGAACCATTAACCTATCTAAAGGTCTACCTACCCTTACCTAGGGCTACCTGCGGTACATCTTCCCTAACCAAGGAAGAGTTTCAATCAACTTTGAGAGAATGATATTGGGAGAGAGGATTGAGAGCGAAACAAGATAACAATTTTGGCCGACTCTCTTACAAAGTATTCTTAATCACTCAATTGAAGTAAGGAAGTGTAAGCTTGATACGGAATTCAACGGATTTTAACACACTATCTCAACTTTATAGCATCTGGATACTTGGGCAACCTTGGGAAGATCCCGAAGGGTTCCTGTATATAGGTGAGGGTGACTAGCCCGTAGAGGTAGTTATGACGTAATATAGCCATTTCTAGAGGAGTACGTGAAGTCCCAACAGATCTACTTTCACTTTATTTGTAAAAACACAGCTATTTCTGAACTTTTGAAAAGTGATCTTTATAGGTCAAACAGATGGAGTTTCTATTCCAAAATTCAACCAGCGACTATCCATAGTAGTCAAGAAACACATTTGGCAAGAATTTTGTTAGGGAATTTCAATCGACGATTTCTTGTTGGAAATCTCAAATGTCATTGGCTGGAATTTTCCTTGGGCAATTCCAGCCGACAATATTTCATGTTGAAAATCTCAAATGTCACTGCCCGGAATTTTCTTAGGATAATTTCAGCCAACAACATTATTTGACAAGAGAGCAAGAAACATGGTCGACTAGATTTTTTTTGGAATTCTAGCCGACGCCGCAAGTGTATTTCCACACAAGGAGATCTCTATGCTGACTGGAATTGTAGGAAATGAAATTGAGTCGGTGAAAGTACTCGGAAACCTTAATTTTGAAATTGTCTCTCAATCTCAAGTGACCAATTCAAACTTGGAGCTATAATATGTGAGTGCATCATCATCATTATCATCTGCATAAATATATTATCGAGCTTATGCAAGATATTACAGATAATGAATGGCTTATACCAATGGTCTAAAGAAAACTTCAACATTCTTCAATCAAGTAGATTTTATTGTATGCCTTTTTGAATTTCTCCGATTAGGTTTTTTCATGATGAGTGCATGGCGTGTGCTCATAATTTTGAAACTTATTAAATATATTCGTTAGTGATTAGACACAATAACATAGACTGGTTAAGTCATCATCAAAATACGTGATTAGGCATAATGTAGCCTTGGGGTCAAGGGATGGTTGGAAAGCTCATCTACTCAACAATCACTCGACCGAACATCTCTTTTACAGTTGGAGTAGTAAGATAACAAATGGATAAATCTCTACTGCGTCAGTGGTTATAAGTCCAAAAAATTTAAGACATCTCAAGAATGTACCTGGGAGAAGACTAATAAGAAACCTCACAACAGAGGCTGTTGGAATATGTTATGTTGATGCTGATTGGGCAGGGGACATCAACGATTGTAATATATACTTCTGGGTTTTGTGTCTTCATGGGAGATCATCCTATCAGCTGAGAAGCAAGAAGCAACCCGTGAAGATCGAGTACAGAGTCCGAGTATAGAGTATGAGTCAAATAGTTGTGATATTCAATGGGTGATGAATGTCCTTCAGAAACTTGGAATTTCTGCCAAAGCTCCAGCCATTCTCAAGTGTGACAACGAGGCAACAATTCATATAGCAAATTATCCTGATTTCAATGAGCGCTCAAGCATATTGAATTTGACTACCATTTTGTTAGAGATATGACCCGAACGAAAAAGATTAGCACACTATATGTGAAGAGTTGCAAACTTATAACATATTTCTTCACAAAGCCTCTCCCTTCTTCACTTTTTGAGCATACACGTAAGAAGTTGGGAATACATCTATATATACCATGTTGGAATAGGTACACATGTATATGGGCCTAGTTGAGCCAGCCCGTTGTACAACTTAATTAATGTGTTCTTGAGAAACATTGTATCACAGTCCTCTCCTATATAATGACTAACCATGTAATCTGCATACGGTTAGCCTGGAAGTAGTCTTTGATTACTCTCCACAAACTTTTCCTAAAAGTTTATCTGAATAATTGAAATCATTCCAAATTCCAAACTTTCTAGTTGCACCAAATGAATCCAAAATGGTGACTTTGTTAATATGGTTACCACTATGAGTAGATGCATCTCTATGAACACAGATACACACAGACATCAGTACCTTCAATGCTGCGGTTCGGGCAAGTTTGCCTAGACTCAGAAACATAGGAAACGGATAAATCCTAAATCGTTTCTGCCATGGCAGGCAACCAGGCACCACACTGTGCTACTGCAGGATGTATGGGCAGCAAACCTTTACCCTTGTTATTTGCTGCTATGATGACGGGCAAATGTGTCTCTATGAACATACTGCCTCCACATGCAAATTGCTTAAACTATTGGGTATCGATTCAGATCACAAAATGTTGCTGCTGTACTTTCATTTGATAGAAATGCTCCCTTGGTTTCACTTTTTACTAGATTTCTTACACCTTTATCCATATCTACATATTGATTTTGAACTCTAACCGTTTGCAATGCTGACCTATATACAATACAATTATGGTCGTGGTTCAAGTTTGAACCTAATAGAGTTGGTCTCAAGGTTTAAAAAGATGTGAGGCGCATCGAAAAGTTTTTCTCTTAGTGAGGTGAGGCATAAGCCTCGAGGCAGTTGAGGCGTAAGCCTCAAAAAAGTACGACACACTCATATATATATATATTGGTAGTATTAATATACATACATACATACATATATAATGCACATATATGTACATACAAGTATGTACATTCACATAGGCATACACAAGTATACACATTTAAAAAATATATATATATATATATATATATATATATGTGAATATTTATATACCATGTATGTACATTATATATATATATATATATGTGTGTGTGTGTGTGTGTGTGTGTGTGTGTGTGAAATATTTATATACCATGTATGTACATTATATATATATATGTGTGTGTGTGTGTGTGTGTGTGTGTGTGTGAATATTTATATACCATGTATGTACATTACATATACACAGACATATGCAAGTACATAGTATACACAAGAATACATATAGGTCTATATGTATTCTTGTGTATACTATGTACTTGTGATAACATCTCATTTTATGCACTTTTTGCATATGATTTATATTTCTCCTAGCATACCTTTTATATATTTTTTTACTTATTTAAGTACCTTATGTCAAAAATCTCAATTACACATGCATCTTTCACCTTTGCAGGGCCATGCCAAGACATGGCCGCGGTTCACACCACGACCGCGACTGTATATTCCACTAAGGACCATACCGCGGTCGATGCCTCTATCACCGTCTCTTTGCACTGCGACCGTGACCAGACCGCGGTCGAGGTCCTACCGCGATCGAGGCTTCCCCTCGACCGCGGCATATAGTCAGCACACCGCGACCGTGATGAGAATCTCGACTGAGGACAAGCTGCGACCTAGGTCATGCCTCGACCGAGGCCATACCGCGACCATGACCCAGATGGTTAAGTCGGTGGGCAACACCTATAAATAGACCACCCACCTCGACTTGTCAAATCATCTGATCATCAAGGACCACGAAGTGTTGCCAAATTCCAGAGTCACATCTATACTATCAGTTTTGGATCCCTGAAGGCGGAAGCCGGAGGAGAGAGAAGATTGATCACCCTCTTCTTCAAAGGAAGGAGCCGCCTCCACATCGCCCACTCCAGATCTTAGATCTGAAGAAGTATAGTGGTGTATCGCCATCTTCTCTCTCTATCTAGATCTGTCATCTTCATCACGTTGTACTTCCCCTCTTCGTGGTATTTGATGTTATCTATCATTTTGTAACGCTGTTATGCTGCCTGTCAACATGTGTGGCTAAACATCTAACTTGGGTTGGGAGTAGCCACTAAGGCTCTCCCAACATGTATATTCTTTCTCCCATTTGAATATATATATGCTCTTAGCGATAAGCTTGACTGCACAAAAATTTTAAATCTGCTACCCTACGATTATGTAGAATAGTTCGTTTTAACACGTCCAATTTCCTAACTCGACTGTGCGGTCTATTCAGGGAGCCCAGAGGGAAGCAAATCTGTTCAATTTTTCACCTTAACTTCAAGTCACCATGCCGCCTCGTGTAGACGATAGTCTTACTAGGGACGATCGAAATGCAAGAGTTTAACACGACCCACCGCCGCATGAGACAGATGAAGAGAGAGATGACTGTCACTCAGATGGTCGTCACCCTGAGGAAGAACGACGTCACAATCGCCGTAGAAGGCATCGTAGAAATCACCGCAAAAATGAATGTGAACGTAATGACCGAAACAGTGAGTGAAGACGATGAGGAAGGAAAAACTCTTCGAGAGTTAGATGCAACTAGAGCCAATGAGTCCAGATGTCCAATTATCATCCCGCACTTCAATGCAGCGAAATTTGAGTCAAAACTGGCTGTAATCTCGATGATCTAGAACAAGCCCTTCCGTGGAAATTCAAGGAGCGAAAATCCATACCATCATCTTGGTGCCTTCAAAAACATCTGCGATACCATCAAGATGAGGGGAGTGCCCCAAGAAGTGATATATTGCAAGGGATTCAATTTCTCTCTCAAAGATAAAGCTCTATCCTGGTACCTTAACTTGCCCCACCAGTCCATAGATGGATGGAGACCCCTTGCAGATGCTTTTGTCACTAAATTTTATCCCATTAAAAGAACTATCCGTAATATGCAAAAGATCAAGAATACTTTCAAGAATACCAGAGAGATTGCCCCCACCATAACTGCCGTAAGGGATTCCTAGTGACCACTTTTTACAACGGGCTAACTCCCACCGAAAGAATTTTGCTGAATGTAGCCGCCGGAAGCGACTTTCTTGGTAAGAAACCGAGCAGATTTAAAATTTTATGATAATTGATATACTGTGAAGGAGGGCATGGAGTTGACAACTGTATTTATACAAGGCCAGAAGAGTGAAGAAAGTGAAAACGAAGAAGAAATAGAGAATGTCTCTTATGCCAATTTCAAACGACCAGATCATCCTGGGTGTAACTACGGCAATAAAGAAGCTGCTGAAAACACTCATCAACTGAGTAATTCATCTAAACCGCCTCCAGGATTTGAGAAGAAAGGAGGACCGACTCAATATACTAGAACTACTAGTTATTAGGCGAACAAAAATAGCTATCAGAGTCAAAATTAAAATGTGAGTCGATAGGGTCAAGGACAAGGCTGAGACAAAACAGATTTGGGATGCGTAGGGTTACACAATGTGTGTACCCTCATATATATATTAGTGGAACAATTACATGTAGGTCCAAATAGAAAGGTAAATTAACAGAACAGTAAATAAAGACATATATTAACACTCCCCCTCAAGTTGGAGCATAGATATCAATCATGCCCAACTTGTCCACAAGCGAGTTCAAATGTTTCTTGGCCAGCAACTTGGTAAACATATTAGCAACCTGATTTTCTGAGCGAGTGAAAGGAGTGCAAATCTTGCCAGATAAGATAGTCTCTCGAATGAAATGACAATCGACTTCAATATGCTTCGTGCGCTCATGATATACAAGATTATTAGCAATGAAGATAGCAGCTTTATTGTCACAGTGCAGATAGCAGCAGAAGATTCAACCCCGAAGTCTTTCAAAATAGATTGTACCCATAGGAGCTCACAAGCAGTGTGAGCCATCGCCCTGTATTCAGCTTCAACACTAGATCTGGCAACAACATTTTGTTTTTTACTTCTCCAAGTGACTAGATTACCTCCAACATAAGTACAGTAGCTTGAAGTAGATTTTCTATCGATCTTACTTCCAACATAGTCAGAATCAGAGTAGCCTTCCAGAGAACAGTGTCCATGCTTTCTATAGTAGAGGCCTTTGCCAGGTGATTTCTTAAGATATCTCAGAATATTACAGAGAGCATCCCAGTGACACTGTCTAGGCTTATCCAGGTACCTGCTAAGAAGACCAACTGCAGTAGAAATATCAGCTCTAGTAACAGTCAGATAGATCATCTTACCAATCAGTCTCCTATATTTTTTGCTGTCTGGAAACATAGGAGAAGAATCATCATCCTAATTAATATTGGGATCCAGAGGAGTATCAACAGGACATGCACCAAGCATCCTAGTCTCCTGTAACAGATCTAGAACATACTTCCTCTGAGATAAAGCAAGAGCATTAGAAGTCCTAGATGCCTCAATGCCCAAAAAATATCGTAGCCTCCCCAGATCTTTAGTAGAAAAATGTTTGAACAAGTGTGCTTTAGTGGCCTGAATTTCAGAATGATCGCTGCCAGATAGAACAATATCATCAACATAAACAATCAGAATGACAATGCCAGAAGGAGTCTTTTTTGTAAAGACAGAATGATCAACCTGTGACCTCAGAAAACCAAAAGGAGTCAGGATTTTACTTAGTTTATCAAATCATGCCCGAGGACTCTACTTGAGTCCATAAATAGATTTTTTTAACCTGCAAACTTTATGTGACTCCCCCTGAGCAACAAACCCATATAAACCTCTTCTTGAAGATCCCCATACAGGAAGGCATTTTTAACATCCAGTTGAATAAGAGGCCAATTAA
This sequence comes from Alisma plantago-aquatica, assembly GCA_963693085.1. Taxonomy (NCBI): domain Eukaryota; kingdom Viridiplantae; phylum Streptophyta; class Magnoliopsida; order Alismatales; family Alismataceae; genus Alisma; species Alisma plantago-aquatica. The sequence goes on from OY856411.1 coordinate 182,767,161, forward strand.
GGTTAATAGCAACAGAAAGAAGAATTCTGATAGAGTTAAGTCTGGCAACAGGCGAAAACGTCTCAAAATAGTCAATTCCATAAGTTTGAGTATACCCTTTTGCAACCAGTTGTGCCTTCAGACGTTCCACCGTTCCATCAGGTTGATACTTTACATCATAGACCCATCTGCAGCCAACAAGTTTGCACTCAGGAGGTTGATCCACCAGCTCCCAAGTTCCTCTGTCAGTAAGAGCAGTCATTTCTTCTTTCATGGCAGTCATCCAGGATGAGCTTTGTAAGGCATCATGGGCAGTCTTAGGAACAACAACAGCAGATAGAGCAGCCACAACGTTACTAGCATGAAAACTCAGATGTGCAGTAGAAACATGATTAGCAATATTATGAGAAGTACAAGAACGAGTGCCTTTTCTGAGAGCAATAGGAAGATCTAAGTCAGAGTGTACCTCAGCAGGATTGGGACCTTCTTGAGGAGAAGATTGGTGCTGCATGGGGGGGTCTTGAGTACTTTGGGACCTGTTCCTGCGTTTATACACAATAAGTGGAGTAGTAGTTTCAGCAGGTGACGTGTCAGAGGTGCAATCACTCAGAACAGGCAATGGTGCTGTGATTATATCAGAATCCAGTGTATCTCCTTTAGCAGAGTAAAAAGGCGTATCCTAAAAAAAGACTACATCACTACTTGCGAACCATTTTTTCCTAGTAGGACTATAGCACCGATACCCTTTTTGAGTACGAGAATAACCCAGAAAAATACAATTTTCTGCTATAGGAGATATTTTATCACAGTTTGGTCCAAGTAACCGCACAAAACAAGTTGAGCCAAATATTCGTGGAGGTACAGAAAACAGAGTTACATCAGACTGGAGAACCTGAACTGGAATCTTATTGCCAATAACAAACGACGACATTCTATTAATCAGAAAACAGGCAGTCAGGATAGCTTCTGGCCAAAAATGTCTAGGTACATTAGAATGCAACATTATGGTTCTAGCAACCTCAAGTAAATGCCTATTTTTCCTTTCTGCAACTCCATTTTGTTGAGGTGTATAAGCACAAGATGTCTGATGAATAGTACCCACAGATCGACAAAACAATTCAACATCTTTCTGAACAAACTCCAAAGCATTATCGGTTCTCAGAATTTTAATAGGCACAGAATATTGTGTTTTTATTTCAGCAAAAAAGAATTTTATTGTAGATAGCACTTGAGACCGATTTTTCAACATAAACAACCAGGTTGCACGAGAGAAATCATCAATAAACATAATAAAGTATTTATTGCCAGACAAACTTGGCACATGACACGAACCCCATACATCCGAATGAACAAGATCAAAAATGTTTTTACTGCTAATCTGGGACCTTTTAGGAAATATAGTTCTAGACTGTTTCCCTAACTGACACGACTCGCACTGAAAACTGTGTGTTCCTACACCAGAGATAAAATGTTTTAATTTTTTAGAAAATGGATGTCCCAGCCTGTAGTGCCACTATAAAGCCGAAACTGATGAAGATAGAGTGGAAGATATTGCCAAGTTGTCAGTCTTTTTTAATTCATCCAGATAGTATAGGCCATCAGGTCCTTCATGCCCCCCACCAAACTTCATCCTCGTGCGAAGGTCCTGAAAAGTACAAGTACCAGGAATGAATGTGAGACTACAGTTCAGGCTACACACAATTTTGCTAACAGATAATAAGTTCAGCGGAAATCGAGGACATATAGAGCATATTTTAACAAAAATTGAGAAATTATGTCTCCAACCCCAGCTGCAGCCGTCTTGAAACCATCAACCAGCATAACAGAAGAATTAGAGACCGGTTTAGATAAGGTTTTAAACAGAGACCGATTTCCAGATATATGAGACGATGCACCCGAATCAATCACTTATTTTTTATTACAAGTACTAGGCGAGGGGGCACTAATGAAAGCAGAATCACAACCAGAATATATAGCAGCATGAGCTCCAGAAGCAGCCCCAGAGGATGACCCAGTACGCTTGAGCAGTAGACGCTCCACCTCAGCACGGATGAAGTCGGCAGTAGTAGAACTGGATGCATCAGTAGCAGTAGGTTGTGACACTACCTCAGTGGTAGCATGGGTATCAAAAGCTGCATTAGCCCAGGCGGGCTTTCCATATTTCTCCTAGCATTTTTCTTCAACATGATTAGACCGACCATAGAAGCTGCAGAACCGTTGATTAGTCTGAGGGTGTGCAACATTAGGAGGACCAGAAGGTGCTCCACGTCCAGAAGAACTCCCCCTCCCAGCACCAAGAGGAGGATGAGTTTCGTGAGAACGACCACGTCCACGGCCACGACCACGACCAGACATAGCAACAAGAGCAGTGGTATCACCAGTATCAGAAGATGACTTAGATGAGGATGACGACAGGCGCTGTAGACGCTGAAAAGTACTCTGTAGAGTAGGTAGTGGATCACTGGCCAGAATCTGATCTACAACCCCAGCATATGAGTCAGGTAAGCCACACAGGAACTGGACTACTTGCAACTCCTGGCGTTGACGTTGCATGGTAGCCAAGTCAGTAGACAAGGGATGGTAGGCCTCCAATTCCCCTCAAAGTCCCTTGAAGGCAAAAAAATAGTCAGAATGATCAGATCCCGAGAAGTGTAGACGACTCAGTTGCTTGTTGATATCGAAGACTTTCTTCAGATGCTGGCTGTGAGAGTATGTACTAGCAAGCTGATCCTAGATCTGCTTGGCTGTCTGCAGGTATAATAAGGTGACACGAATTTTTGTCTCACTGTTATTCAGAATCTAAGTCATAATAGTAGAATCATCTTTAACCCAGTCATCATATGCTTTGACATCCTTGGAGTCGGCGGTGGCAGTAGGCACAGGAGGTGGATTGCGCGTCAAATGTGACAGTTTCCCTTGAGATTTAACATACATCTACATGGAACAAACCCAGTGCTGGTAGTTTCTCCCATCCAGTTTAACAGTAGTAACCTGACGACGCAGATCCTCATGTGAAGATGCCATGACATGCAGAGCACCAATCACCGACAGTGAGAAGAACAATCAGTCACATGCAGAACACGACCACCTAGTTCCTCAGCTAGGCGGCAGTAGGCACAATGGAACGACTGGATGGACCAGTTACATACGGGCTACAGCGAGGTGCAGTAGAAAACCCGGTGGCTCACAGGCCTACACGGGCAGGCAGAAAGCAGATCTGAAGACGAAATCTCAGACCAGTGTCCGGGAACCGGCGGATCAAAGTGCAACTACGAGCTAATCACGCCACAGAAGGAGACGGTGGTGAGCAACACCGGCAGCGACGCCCGGACAGGGGCTGGCCCGACGGCTGCCCGGCGCTGGGGCCGGCCGGGGGGGCGGGGGGGCGGGGAGAGAAAGGGAGGGAGGGAGGAAGAGAAAGGAGAGACGGCTCTCCGGATCTAAACCTGCTCGGGTACCATGAGACAAAATAGATTTGGGAAGCGTAGGGTTACACAATGTCTGTACCCTCATATATATATATATATATTAGTGGAACCAGTGAAATGAAAAACGGGCTGAGCGGCCGATTAAACGGCCGATTAATCGGCCAAACACCCAGCCCGTTCGATTTTTGCTAAAATCGCCGGTTAACTTTTTTGTAATTAATCGGCCGTTTTTTCTCGTTTTTTACCCGTTTTTTCCATTTTTTGCCCGTTTTTCCCCCGCTTTTTGGCCCTTTTTGTCCGTTTTTTGTAAATTTTGCTGTACACCTGTAACTTTATCTAAACTATATGGCCCCAAGTATTACTGACTATAATATATTAAACTTAAATATCCTATGATAAGCCTAGTCTAATAGAATGCATACTTGTATGCAAGTTGGGATAATAGGGTACTGTTGTAAAGTGTAATTTATACAAGTAAAATATATGTAATATAACTATTATCTAATTTTAGAATGCATACTTTAGTTAATTGTACTGCTGTAATGTATGACTAATTGATGATATGCACATATAACAATAAGTTAGAAAGGTATCCAATAATGAGTCTATTGTTTACTGTATGCAAGTTGGGATAATAGGGTACTGTTGTAAAGTGTAATTTATACAAGTAAAATGTATGTAACTATCATCTAATTTTAGAATACATACTTTAGTTAATTGTACTGCTGTAATGTATGACTAATTGATGATATGCACATATAACAATAAGTTAGAAAGGTATCCAATAATGAGTCTATTGTTTATTGCTTAACTATGTAAACATGTGATGCAAAAATATTTCTGAATCATGTATGTGGGGTATTTTATCTATGTCAAATCTATTATTTATTATATTATGGCTATAATTATTGTCTTATAGCTATCTTATAAACTAATTGGGTGTTTTTACTGTTGGGTAGAGTGTTTAGAATCTTTAGATATATATAAAAGTTTCAAAGAGTATTAGTATTTATATACATATATATGTAATTTTGTATAAAATTATATAGGAAATTAAAACCCGTTTTTAAAAAAATCGGCCGCTTACCGCTTAACCAGTTACAAGGTGCTGTCCGCACGGTTACCGCTTAACGTTTTTTAAAACATTGAGTGGAACAATTACATGTAGGTCCAAATAGAAAGGTAAATTAACACAATAGTAAATAAAGACATATATTAACAAAGGCCAAGGGTCGAGCCAAGCCAAAGATAGCAACCAAACTGACATGATTGCTCAATTGTTCGACTTCGCAAAAAGGCAAGCTTCAGTAAACGACCAACCAACTTGCTCAAAGTGCTATCACCAATTCAGGAGTGTTAACTACAATGCAAACCCATCAAAGACAGATTGATCAACAACTTGCACAACTAGCTGAACTTATGAAAAACCATTTACGGAAGATCCCATCAAATACAGAGACTGTAAAAATGGCCACCTCTCCGATTAGGGAGAATGTTGGAACATCCTAACTCTAACAAAACTAAAGGAGGAAGCCGTGGTAAGCAACAATCTGAAAAAGAGATTACAATGGAAGAGTCTAAGGGACAGGGATCAGCTGTAGACGACAGAGAAGAAGGGAATGACGAAAAGGAGGAAGAGGCCAAGAACTCGAATCCTATAAGAGAAGTCCTTTCGAAGAGAAATCCCTATGCCCCAAGAGTTTCCTTTCCCTACAAACTGATCAAGGCACATTTAAAGAAGAGGTACGAAAAATTTATGGAAGAAGTAAAGAAACTACACTTGGATGTCCCATTTCTCGATGCAATTGAAGAAATGCCGACATATGCAAAATTCTTTAAGGACCTAATCACGAAGAGAAGGGGAGGAGACCATATCGAAACCGTGCAATTGGTGAAAATGTCAAGCACCTTTGTTCTAGCTAAGTTACCAACCAAGAAGAGGGATCCCGAGGCATTCAACATACCCTTCTGTGTCGGAGATAATGTGGAAAGGAAGGGATTAGCTGATTTGGGAGCGAGCATTAGTCTTATGCCCTTGACTCTAGCACAAAGGCTCGGGTTGACGGACATGGTGAAAACAGGCATGAGAATCGAATTAGTTGACCACACCTTTACAAGACATGTAGGAATAGTCGAGGATGTTCTGATAAGGGTCGGACGATTCTTAATACCATGCGACGTAGTGATCGACACAGTCGAGGACTCTTAAGTGTCTGATGATATTTGGGAGATCTTTCCTCGCAGCAGGAAGAGCTCTAATAGATGTAGCAGAAGGAATCATTACCTTGCACGTAGGGGACGATCACCTCGATTTAAGTACAAGACGCTATGAGGGGACCGTCTCTGTCTGAGTCAGTCTACTTTATGGATAGCTACAATCAATATTGTGAATAGGTACAAGAGGACAAAGAAATTGTTGATCCTCTTATACGAGCCTTGAATAGTCAAGACCCTACAGTAGAAGACCCAGAGGTCGTAGAGATCTTGGATTACCTGATTCAACCTGAAGAAGAATTCAGTGATGATGAAGAAACAGTCGAGACCGCAAAGTACGCCTTGCTTGAGCAAACACCTGAAGAGAAGAGAGCACCAAAACCTAAGCCAGAATTGAAACCACTTTTGGAGGGGCTGAAATATGAATTCCTAGACAAAGAAGAGAGGAATCATGTGATCGTCAATGCCAACTTGATGGATGATCAGCTACAAAGGTTGCTAAAGGAGCTCAGGTTGCATAGAAAGGCTAAAGGGTATTCAGTAGAAGACATCGGAGGCCTCAACCCTTCCCTATGCATGCACATAATACATCTCCAAAAAACAACTAAGACTTTAACTCAACCGCAGGGGAAGTTGAGCCAAATGCTAAAGGAAGTCGTAAAGAAGGAAGTTATAAAGCTGCGGGATGTCAGGATCATTTACCCGATAAGTGACAGCAACTGGGTGAGCCCTATCCATGTGGTGCCTAAGAAGGGTGGAATGACAGTGATAAGAGGAGAGGACGGAGATGAAGTGGCAACAAGGACGGTAACAAGTTGGCGTATGTGCATTGACTATCGCAAGCTGAATGCTGCTATCAAAAAGGATCATTTCCCTCTTCTATTTATAGATCAAGTTCTAGAAAGATTAGCTCACCATGATTACTTCTGTTTTCTTTCGGGTATTTAGGATTCTATCAACTACCGACCCATCCCGATGACCAGGAAAAGACAACCTTCACCTACATCTATGACACATACACTTTCAGAAGAATGCCATTCGGGTTATGTAATGCACCAACAACTTTCCAACACTGCATGATATTTGTTTTCGGACTTCCTAGAAGACATAATAGAGGTCTTCATGGATGACTTCTCTATTTATGGAAAGGATTTTGATGCATGTCTAAGGAACCTATCTTTGGTGCTACAACATTGTGAGAAAAAATACTTTGTCCTGAACTGGGAAAAATGCCATTTTATGGTCCAGGACGGTGTCGATTTAGGGCATGAAGTTTCCAAGAAAGGAATCGAAGTGGACCTAAGCAAGATCAAAGCCATATCCAAACTTCCGCCGCCCAAATCCGTTACAGGAGTAATGAATTTCTTGGGGCATGCGGGATATTATAGACGGTTTATAAAAGACTTCTCAAAGACCGCTAAACCTCTTTCTAATCTCCTGATTAAAAATGTTGAGTTTGAATTCACCAGCAAATGCTTAGACAACTTCTAGACCCTCAAGAGGGCGTTAACAACATCGATTCTACAAGCACCAGATTGGGAGCTACCTTTCAAAATTATGTGCGATGTTAGTGATTTCGCCATCGGGGTAGTCCTTGGACAGAAGAAGGATAAGAGACACCATGTGATTTGCTACGCAAGCCGAACATTGGACGAAGCCCAAGTAAACTATACTACCACTAAAAAAAAATGCTGGCTATCGTGTTTGCTTTTGATAAGTTCAGATCATATCCGGTAGGGGATCTGGTAGGGTCAAAAGTAAAAGTGTACACTGATCACGGGGTTATAAAATATCTTATGCAGAAAGACACAAAGCCGAGACTTTTGCGATGGGCCTTGTTACTGCAAGAGTTCGACCATGAGATCATTGATAAAAAAAGAAAAGAAAATGTGGTTGCAGACCACCTATCAAGGATAATTTTTGATGAAGAAAATCAATTGTCAGTAAACGACAACTATGCTGATGAAGCTCTTTTGATAGCCCAATCGGAGGAGCGGAGCCTGTCTTGGTTCGCAGACATTTGTAATTATCTAGCATGTGGGCAACTTCCACCGGAGATCACTTATAATCAGAAGAAATTATTCTCCGAGCTGAAAAATTACTATTGGGATGATCCACTGTTGTTCAAAAGATGCTCTGACAACTTATATGGTCGATACATACCGGAAGAAGTACTCCTAATCCTCAAAGAATGTCACTCCTCACCTTACGGGGGCCACCACGGGGGGGGGGGAGAACAACTGCAAAAGTCTTACAATAAGAATTTTATTGGCCGACTCTTTTTAAGGATGCTACGTCATTTGTCAAGACCTGCAAGGAGTGTCAACTTACAGGAAACATCAGCTGAAGGAACGAGATGCCGATTGTTGATTGGGTAGAAGTTGAAATTTTCGAAGTATGGGGGATTTGATTATATGAGATCTTTTCCATCATCAAAGGGGAACTATTATATACTTGTTGTCGACTACGTCTCCAAATGGGTAGAGGCTGTTGCCACCCAAACCTGTGACTCCAAGGCAGTAATCAAGCTGTTTGAGAAAGCTATCTTTCCACGCTTTGGAGTACCACACACTGTTATAAGCGACGGACTGTCGCACTTCGGTGAAAAGCAGTTCGAAGCTCTGTTGAGGAAGTATGGGGTAAAACATAAGGTTGCAATGCCATATCATCCCAAACGTCAGGGCAGGTCGAGGTGTCTAACAGGCAGATCAAACAGATCCTAGAGAAGACTGTAAGTCGTACAAGGAAGGATTGGTCCATGAAACTCGACGATGCACTATGGGCTTACCGCACAGCGTATAAGACACTTATAGGCATGACATCCTACATGTTGATTTATGGGAAGTCTTGTCATCTGCCTGTCAAATTAGAGCACAAGGCCCTATGGGCTATCAAATTTCTTAACATGGATCTTGATAAAGCTGGGCAGAAAAAATTTCTTCAACTTCAAGAACTTGAAGAGTTGAGACTGCATGCTTATGAGAATGCAAGGATATATAAGCAAAGAACTAAGGTATGACATGACTCCCACCTGAAGAGCAAGGATGTTCATGAAGGAGACAAAGTTCTTTTATTCAATTCAAGTATCGGGTTGTTCCCAAAAAAACTGAGGACAAGATGGTCCGACCCCTTTTCAGTCGTAAAAATATATCCGTCAGGGATGATGGAAATAACTAGAGACAAGACAGACACATTCAAGGTGAATGGGCAGAGAGAAAAAAATATTATGAAGACCATGCCTTTGTGAGAAGGATTGAACTGAGTTTGGGGGAACCCAGTCTTCTAGCAGATGGAACGAATGAGAAAGTGTCGGCATCAGCTGAAGAAAAATGAAGTTAGAATGAGAGAGAGTCAAGCTAAAAGACTTTAAACTGGCGCTTCTTGGGAGGCAACCCAAGCCTTTACTGCTTTCTTTGTTTTACAATTCATGATTTCCTTTATCTCATGTTTTTATGAGTTATGTACCTCTCATTCTAAGTAACTTGGATTTTCACATCTAGAAATAGTATAAATGTAGTATGTAAATTACTTTCTTTCCACAAAAAGTTTTCAATGAAAAATTGGTGTTTAGGTTTTAGTTAATCGTTTCCAACATCTTAGTTTTGTTTGCACTGCGGTCGCGACACCGACCGCGGTCGCGACGTCTTCTGCGGTCGAGGCACAAGCTTGACATACCTTGGGGACTGTGGTCGCGACAAGGTCGAAAGCCAAATTCGACCTCGGTCGGTGGTATACCCAACTGCGGTCGCGACTACTCTCGAGTATATAAGCAAAACCCTTCTCGGTACAAGTTTTATTCTCTCCTTGCTCTCCGACTCCCGAACGTTAATTGAAGAATCGCAAGACGCTAGTCATCGAAACGACGATCAAACAGGAAAGAACATTCGTTGTGAGACCGCATCTGTCGACGTCGTACTCTTGCCGCAATAGCACCACCTCCGCTGCTGTCCCTTGCCGCCGTTTCGAGTCCTAACCTCACCAAGGTACTGATTGCGCATTCCCTTTTGATCATCACCGCTTCGATTTCCTGCATATTTTGAGGTTTAATCGTCTCTCTTGAGTTTACAAATGGTTCCCGCTTTGCTTTCTCTTTGGCGCGATAAATGCCGAAATCGCTCTGATTGATCTTCACTTCTTCACCGGAGTTTTCACTGTGTTCACGGCTACTCTTGTCTTTTCAACCTATGATTGAACTCGATATGACATTTTTCTCGCACGTTCCCGGTGGTATTGCCGTTAGTCGATCGGGGTTAGGGTGGGAATACCCACTGCGACCTACCACGGTCGCGGTCGAGTAGGTGCCTTCTCGACCGCGGCCGCGACACCTTGTATTTCTTGACCGCGGTTGCGGTCCTCCTTTGCAAGAATTTCTCTTGAATCATGTCTAAAACGACCGCGGTCGTGGCACCCACTGCGGTCGCGGTGTTTCCTTGCCGCGGTCGCAACATTCCTTTGGTTACATTAGTCTGCTGCCGCGGTCGCGACATCCTCCTCGACCGCGGTATTGCCTTCAATATATGCCGCGATCGCGACACCTCATATCGAACAATAAAAAAATTAAATTAAGTGCTAATGCAATAGGAAAATATAAAATACAATTTTGCTAACAAAAATCTTAATGTTGAAACTTTCAGAATGTCGAGTTCGACTGAGGACACTCTGATGAAAAAAGCAACCCAAACCTCTCACCAACTAGGAAACTTCCCTGAGGGGTGCAGATGAGAACTTAGAGAAGATTACAAAGGCACTGAAAGACAACCCAAACCTCTCACCAACTAGGAGCTTCAGTTGGAGTTGATGAAGAAGAAGTACGAGTACATCCTAGCCCACAAGACGTCAGAGGAGCCCGAGGAGTCTCAAGAAACGTCTCAAACAGAGAATTTTGAGTACCAACCTTCTGAAGCTGAGTTAAAAAACTAGAGAAGCGGAAATCTGAGACCAAGAATGCAAAGATCAGCAAGAGGAGAAAGTTAAGTGTCATGGAGAAGTCAAAGGGGCAAGAAAAAGAAGTAGCCCCTGAAGAGGTCAAAGAGGAAGAACAGAAGGCCCTCAACCAGCAAAGGCCAACATTCGTACCTAGAGATCAAACACACCAGTCACAATTTGACTGGGTACTACAAACCAAAGGGTTCAAGCCGACGCGATATCTGGACGTCGAACACTTCACGAAGATGGGGATCTATGACAGGGTAATCAACTTCTTGGAAGGTGCAAATCTGTGCACCCTGTGTACCTCAGAAGCTCCCTCCTTAACTCAGTTGACGACGGAGTTCATGTCGTCGTTAGAAAAGCTCCCCGTCAGTGATGGCGAACGCAAGAAGGGCGACGGCGACTTCAAACTAGAAGTGAGAATAGGAGGGAAGTTTCATATGATTACCGAGGCCATGCTAAATACGATATTCACCAGAACAACCGAAGAAGCACAAGCCTGCTCAGCCGCGCTAGGAGAAAAAGATGCCATCGCATACAACAGTCACATGATGTGGGAGAAGCTGACCGGAGAACACAAGCATAACTTGAAGAACTCAGAGGCGACTCTCATCACCTCCTGCTTCATCCGAGTGATGCAGAAAGTAACAACCAACACAGTCTTCACGAGATCATAAACCGGAGGAGTAACTAAAGGGGACCTATTTCTAATACGGTCCATGCTCAACAAGAAATCGATGAACATAGGAAGACTGCAAATCGAAAGGCTATCAGCCGCAGTGGGAGGGGAAGAAAAGCAGACGAAGGAATTCTGTATTGGAAGCCAAATAACCAAAATAGCCTATCACTTCATGGATGCAGACCTGTTGATGAAGTACAAAAAGACCAAGGGACATACAAAGATTGGCATAAAGTCCCTCATCAACACGGGCATTCTGGCACAGAAAGACAACAAACTTTTCTACAAACAAAGCTGCTCCAAGATACTTCTGCCCCTCCTGGAGATGGCATACTATGATGCCCACAAACTGCGGCTCACACAGGAGGATGTAGATAAGATGTACTCGGGGGCCATTAGCACTACCGCAGGCCCATCATCAACTGCTGGCGAGAAGGACGTGAGGGATAGGACTCCAGAAATGGAGATGAAAAAGCCAGAGGAAAGAAAGAAACTGGCAATAAGGAAGAAAAAGAAGAAAATGTCAGACAAGTTTGCCTCCCCGAATCTACCCTCACCACACATTCCAGTGGAGATGACGGTAAATAAGGGAGACCAACCTGAGGTGGCAATCAATGAAGGAGGCGACCAGGCGCATCTGGAAGCCACCGCAGGAGAACGACATTTAGAGGTCGAGCAAGAAACCCATCAAGCGTGCAAGGACACTAAGGTTGCACCCGACTCCGTGATCCCGGAAGTGGTACTACAAGTACCAGAGCAACCAGAGGCGAGCACTTCTGCTCCAGCAACACACACCAATCCTATGCGAAACAAGCCAGCTCCACAACTCAAGGAGCCCATATCATCTACAACACTGTCAACAACGCCTGCAGAGTAGCAACACCAGCGCCCACAAACATTTGGTGATGTATTAGGAAACAAGTTTGATGCCATGTGGTTACACATACAGTATACCTCTGAAATTAACTTAAACATTACCTCTAGTCTGTGTACGCTAACTACGCAGGTACAAAGTTTACACACGAGAACTGAGATACTTCCCCAGTTCATGCAAGGGGTCATCAACACCCAGAACGCAATGATGGGAGCTTTGAAGACTCTAACTGAGGAAATGGCGGACCTCAGAAAGGAACGAGACGCCATGAGAGTAGACAAAGAGCTGATGCGGAAGGGGTATGAGGAAGCGTTAGATGACCTAAAGAAGGAACGTCAACGCTTAGACGAAGAACGCCGACAACTGGATGTTGAATGCCAAGAGATAGACAGTTGGCGGAAGAGAAAGAAGTTGAAGCGTCTAACCAGCCCTTCCACATCACAAGCTTCCTCAAGCCCTCGAGCCCAGACAAAGACGATGATGACATGGGAGGGACAGGTGCAGGAACAACTTCAAAGGATGAGAGTGCCAATGTGAATACCACCCTAAGGGTGGAACCACATGTAAAAGAGGCACCGCCACAGTCAGAACCTCGTCAAGACACTGAGACAAAGAAAACAAATGCATTATCAAAGATGTTCGACTTAAACAATAGCCCAAAAGAGGATAAGACTGCATCTGAAGAACCTCGACAAGTCGTCGTCACCAAAGATGAAAACACTGCGATATAAGATCTCACATCGTAAGAAATAAGAGATCTCAACAAGTTCTTGGATGACATGACGTTCGGGATGGATATCTACAACGACTTCTTCAAAGATCCAACGCAGTACGAGCAAGATGATTCACTGTATGACGGGAAAATGGCTGCGACGTTAGCCGCACTCAACTCTGTAGAATTAGAGCAACCGTCAGAAGAGAACCAACCAATAAAATACTGAACTGCCGAGATATCCACAAACGATGAAAGCAAGGCGACAACCCAAACGCCGTTGGAAACCAGGGTACAACCTCCTGCTACAGAAGTACCACCCACATCAATGCAGATAGCAAGAGACGGTACCTCAGAAGACGAAGAAGGCGGACTCACCTCTTTCTTCACTACTGAGCCGGTCAGAAAGCGGAGTGCACCAGTCCATGATGTACCATTAGGTGTTGCTCCTCTACCCTACAAGATGGTGGGCATGGACATGACCACATTATCAAGAATCACATGCAGAGATGTCCATATCCTAGCAGACATACTTGACGACAACCTTCCGGGCACTGATATTCTCTATCACAACAAGGAAAGGTCGCTTAACAAGGATAATTTTAGAGGGATCTTTTTGAAACGAGCACGAGTACATAAGTTGTTCAAAGTACTCTGTGCAACTCTACTTGAAGAATTTCTACATCCCGACAAAATGCAACCCATATTCAATGGCACCACGCATCTAGCAGGTCTTCTATTCGAAAAAAATGACAAAACTGCTGAAGTGAAAGAGCTACAACGTGCAGTGAGCAGGGAGGAGATGAAATTTGTAGTATCGCCTATAAGGACTGTAAAACACTGAGCATTGATTGTCGTCAACCTATACGAGAGACGTACAACAATGTTCAATTGTTGTGCGGCTGAATTGGACAACATGTCCCTGATCTACAAAAATAAGGAAGCAAGGGATATCTTAAAGGTGCCACTGCGTCTGTAACGGGCTCTATAGATGGCAGAAAACAGACACAAAGGGATGTGGAAGTAATTCTCTATCTGTAAAAAGGTCCCTCAAGAAAAAAGGCTGGAACAGGAGACTGTGCCTTCATAGTTCTCAAAATGATGGAAGCAATCAATAAGGGAGTCCCGTTGGAAGACCTCTGCACAGAAGGAAACAGCTGCCCCTTCCAGGTTTAATTATCCCAGCTTTGGGTTGAAAAGAGGCTTGGCCGCCCAGAATATCATGTAAAAACCCCTCACCCAAACCTGAAAGGAGATATGAAAAGGCAAAAAGAAAAAAAAACAATGAGAGTTGTGCTATGCCGAAGGATCCCACACGACCGATGTATTGCTGCACGCATGAATGTAGATATGTCGTGCCCGTAAGTGGAATCCTGAAGCCAAATTTATCCACCTACAATCCCAAGCAACCCTCACACAACCAGCTGACTTAACATCAGTAGCCCTTTGGGCAACACTGTCCTTATGATAGGTTGTGGGTGAGGAAATTTAGGAGAGTAGGAAAACACTTAAAGCCTGATACCTACCTGAGCACACTAGCATAGGGTCCTCTAAAATAAAGGAAGGGTGTGAAAGCTACCCATTAAGGGGATGTTGTACGAGTATGGCTAGCAACCTAGCGCAGGGAAGGGTGAGTTATTGAGATGGAGTTCTTTACTATTAAAAGGCATTGGCAAGGATTCAAAGTCATGCAACTCTAGTTACGAAGGGGAGGAAATCAGATTTTAGGATTGAACGAACATACCACAAGAGTTTTGCTGTAAGAATGAGATAACTCGGTAATGGTAAGCTTTCTGAAATTTTTTGTTACCCATTGCTCATCTCTCTATGATTTCGGGCCTACATTTAGCCTGAGGACAAGCTCGATCCTAAATTTGGGGGAGTTGATAACATCTCATTTTATGCACTTTTTGCATATAATTTATGTTTCTCCTAGCATACATTTTATAGATTTTTCTACTTATTTAAGTGTCTTATGTCAAATATCTCAATTACGCACACATCTTTCACCTTTGCAAGGCCATGCTAAGACATGGCCGCAATCAACACCACGACCGCAGCTGTAAAGTCCACTAAGGACCCTACCACGGTCGATGCCTCTATCACCGTCTCTTCACACCGTGACCATGACCAGCCACCAACGCAACGCCCCGCGGTCGAGGTCTTACCGCGATCGAGGCTTCCCCTCGATCGCGACATATAGTCAGCACACCACGACTGTGATGAGAATCTCGACCGAGGACAAGCCGTGACCTAGGTCATGCCTCGACCGAGGCAATACTGCGACCGCGGCCCAGATGGTTAAGTCGGTGGGCAACACCTATAAATAGACCGACCACCCACCTCGACTTGTCAAATAATCTGATCATCAAGGACCACGAAGTGCTGCCAAATTCTAGAGTGACTCATATCCATACTATCAGTCTTGGATCTCTGTTATGTATCTATCATTTTGTAACACTGTTATGCTTCCTGTCAACATGTGTGGCTAAACATCTAACTTGGGTTGGGAGTAGCCACTAAGGCTCTCCCAACATGAATATTCTTTCTCCCCTTTGAATATATATATGTTCTTATCATGATTATCTCTATACGCTTGTTCTTAATGTTTCACTTGTATGCTTAGCTACCATCTTGTGATGTTTGATTGTTGGTACCCCGAAAGAGTAGTACCATCCTTATCTAGCGTTATGAAGTAGTATGAATGCATGAAAGTATTGGAATGCTAAGGCTAACGGTCATATGGTTTGTCTTGTGGTTGTTGGGTCGTTATCTCGAAAGAGAGGCTACCTTAGAGCCTAGATCTATCCTTATCTCGAGAGAGGGGAGAATAGACGTTTTGATTATCGCTTGTAATCTTGATAGGAGTATACGAAGGGGTGTGAGTTTTACATTTTGGTGAGAGATCTTAGTAGGTGAAACCCGATCCAAGTTTCCTTCCATATCTTTGTTTCCCATCGCTTGTTAACGTTTTTTTTTCTTCTCTTGTTATTTCTTTCTTTCTTTTAACTTTCTTTTGTTTTGGTTGAAGTACCATCGTTCCTTAGGGAACACCCTTTTTAACCCACCTGTTTGTTTGGAGTATAAGAGTGTGAGATTCTGCATATTTAACACTTGCCGACCTTGTCCCTGTGGTTCGACCCCGAATACTACATCGAACCCCGTATAATAGTTTTGGGGGCTTGAGTGTCGAGTTATAATCTTAAAAGTCCGACTACTCTGGATCCGCTCCATTTTGGACGTGCGATTTAGGCCGGTCAACTTACATATGTCTATGTGTATATGTAATGTACATACATGTATATAAATAGTGACATGTATCTCTCTCTCTCTCTATATATATATATATACACACACACACACACACACACATGTCAATATTTATATACATGTATATACATTACATATACACATAGACATATGCAAGTACATAAAAAAAGGATAATGACAACCTTTACAGGTTGCCCCCGCATCCTTTGCCCAGCCATAGCCCGGATAGCTGATGGGTGGTAAATACAACGCTTAGCATGGGGCTCGAACCCGGGTTCCCCCCGGAGGGGGACAAGAATATACAAGAATACATATATAGACATATATGCATGCAAATCTTTACATACACGTATAATTTTATACATATACACAAACATGCACAAATATATGCACGTATATATGTAGCATGTGCATTTTTACATGTATATACATAACAAATACATGAATATATTAGCACAAATATACATGTTTATATACATATATATGTATATATATACACATAGATTATACACACAAATATACATGTTTAGATACATGTAGATGTATATATACATATATATAGATTATACACACCCATATGAGGCTTGAATTGAGGTCTGAATTGAGGCTTACGCATCGGAAACGTCGCAACACCTTTTTTATGCCTCACCAATATGAGGCACACGCTAGTGAGGTGCACGCCTCGCCTCGAGACATACACCTCTAAAGCCTCGAGGCATTCCTTTTTTTTCCATGGTTGATCTTAACCTATTTGAAAGGTATATATCACATTGCTCAAAATCAACTTGGAAGATGTGTAAACAACAATATAAGATGATTTTATGGTATGCAAAAATGCCTCAGCAATATATGAAACCACTGAGGGGCACACTGTTATGGAACATTTAATGGAAATTATGTGGGAGGTTTTCAGCATGTGTGTGCATGTAGCCCCTACTAGGTTTTTTGATTGTTTGGCCAGCCTTATGGCACATGTAATGGTCAAAGATCCAATCGAAACTTGTCAATCTCAAACCCCTTTCAAGACTCAATTAGTACACACGTAGTTTGTATAATTCATCTAATATACTTGTCTTATATTACTTTGGGATGCTAGAAAATCTTTCATAAACATACTCCCCCTTTAAATATCATTATTGATATCTTGTCAGTTTGGTAGGGATCCAAGTGGATATTGATAATCAAAACTTTTT